>VUQK01029540.1:1246-12517 GCA_015106715.1 Bujurquina vittata | reverse complement strand
TAAATCCTAACTAAAATAATTATGCAAACAAAAAAACACACCCATGGCTGCACCAGCACCAGAACAACTCTGTTCTCATGTCACACCCAAAATGAAATGCATGCACATACAAGCACAACAGCGTCGAAAGTCTCACGTTGCAGTCATTGTCACTGTATTATGAAAGCACGTGGTAGCACAACCAAAAAAAAAAAAGAAAGAAAGAAAATCTCACACACACCTTGCTTTCCTGGTTGCCATATGACAGCAGCTGCAGACAGTCTGTGGTGATGGCCAGGAACTTGGGGTTACTCTTCTTCAGCAGGGGAACCATCTTCTGCAGTCCGTCTGCCAGACGCACAGCCATCTTAGCTCCCTCCTGGTGTAGCAGCAGGTTGTGAAGCGTGGTGATGGCATAGAAGAGCACCGATTCCATCGGGGAGCTGAGGAAGAGAAATGGGTGTGTTTAGTGTGTATCATAAAATAATCCTGTTTATTTTGTGATTTTCCTTATTTTCTGGTGGCCAACGCTTCAAATAATGAAGTCAGTGCCTGTACCGGTACTCCGTGTGAGCCAAAAGCTCACTTGTTTGTTGGGCTGAACTTAATCATCTTGTCCTATTTAGTTCTACCTGATTTCTGTGCCTGAACTTAAATGATGGTGAGAGGAGCAAAAAAGCTTTCCAGCAGTCTTCCAGGTTTTGAGGCTAATGCTTGTGGCCTAGTCTTTTAATATTCTGAAGAAAAAAAACCCACTACAAACTGTTATTTCCTTCTTCAAACAGAAAAGCAGCTCCACTGGAAAATACCTCACAATATCCTCACAGACCGCATCTCAACATGGGTTTGATGCAACTTTGAGTGTTTTTTCCAAAAAGTCTTATATACCACAATAAAAAGTATTTCTAGCAAACCATCACAAGTTAAAAAAGTTAAAGTTACAAATCTGTCTCATTTATAAATTATTGTTCTCGTGTTCTAGCTGCACCTGAGCATGCGGACTAGAGCAGGGATTCCCCCTGACTTGAAGATGGAGAGCAGGCCCTCTCTCTGGTGGGACAGGTTGTGGAGGATGCTGGCCGTGACTTTTGATGTCTCCATGTCGTTCGCGTTCTGCATGGCCCGCACCACAGCCGCCACCATCTGAGGGGACTGCATCAGCGCACGCCGGGATGCTTCCTTGCGTGTAAGCTGGTTCACAATCTGTGCTGCCTTGTTGACCACCACCTTATGAGTGAGGGAAGGGGAAAATATGAGCTAATTTTTACTGGGTGAAATAAAAATTTAAGTTCCTATGTCTGTTTAGAAGATTATACACGGATGGCTGTAGCTGATGATTATCTCCATACCATCTACATGTCCTATATAAGTTTGAGGCATAGATCCAAATAACCTTGAATATTTTAAATCTATTTTTTTAAGAAATAAAAAGTGAGAAGAAGCTGAAGGAATTAAACAATAATAATGGGTCATAAAAGCTGCTCTTTACTAATGAATAGTTCTACATATGGTACAACTGATTATTTGACTTGTTGCCTTGAGCTACAGTTCATATGAAGCTACTGCTAGCAGTGACTGTCACAAGAAACCAGGGAGTACACATGCCCAAGCAAGTTTTACGCTTCACATTTTGTATGCATCAAGCAACTCAGTGAACTGAGTTTGGCTGGTAGATTTTCTCATGTTTTGACTGAGCCAGATTTACTGTTACCAATCTTCATGCCAAGATAAGCATGAAGACTACAGCGAGCTCTATATTTAGCACTCATACATGACCATTGATGCTTTTAACTTTAAACTGTTCCTTTGATAACTTGGAGGTTCCATTAATCACCTTGTTGAATCCATTAATCATCATTAATTACTGTGCAAAAATGTACCTAAATTATTTTCTAATGTCAGACTTTCAGACTGTGTTTCTTTCTATGGGCACATCTTTGTGTTCATCACCTGGTCTTCATCGTTGAGCAATTTGGTGAGCTCCGGCACAGCACGCGTGGCCAGCTCGGCATCATCCTGGTAGTTGATCAGATGGATGATGGCTGTCTTGAGCATTTGAGAGGGCTCAGCCAGCCGCTGGACGTTAGTCATCTGGGATGGGTCTGTCTGAGTTGACAAAATGGTAGTGGCTCCCTCTAGTGTCTCTGGAAACATTGCAGCTCGCACCCGCTGAGTTCTGGTCATAACGCTTTGGGGATCCAACTCTGTTGAGAAGTGAAATGATGAGGTTCATAAAGCAGCCTAGGTGTAATTAAGCCAAAGTTACAGCATATTAGCGCATCTGCCCTTACCAGGGTCCATTGTGATAGTGCTGGTCATGGTGTACTGCTTGGTCATTTTGTACTCGCCATCATCATCTCTGACTGTAGTGGCTCCAGACTGGATGCCCGAGTCTAGACCATACATTGTCTGTTGCCACTCTGCCACTTTGACTTGGCCACTCTCCATCTCACCCACTGCCAAGGAAGGAGAGAAGAAATCAAAAGTGTTGCAAGTAACTTGAAGTATTTAAATAAGAGATTTAATAAAGATAAACAGATTAGTCTTTATTAAAAGCTTTACATTCAAAATCTTTTTTTCCCCTGTCTTCTAAGTGGATTTTGTTTTACACCATAGAAGTAACTCTTTTATAGAAGGATTCTTTAGTGCGAATTTATTATAAGGAAGCGATTTCAATGCAAGCACTGAAAACAATAGTTGGAAGTAGGAAAGGTCAAGCTCAAACTGTTCCGACTATTTTTAAATGACGTGATATAGACATTAGTGAAATAAAGAAATCACACAAATACAGCCAACATTAAATTACTGCATTATTAAAAGAGAATTTGCAAAAGAGAAAATAAAATCTAAACATGATGATAGAAAATGAGCTGATTTACTTACTTCGCATTGCCATCCTTGCTTTTGATGGAGCAAACCTAAAAACACACAGACAGAGAAATCCAATGTCAGCATTTCACCTGATACAAGGAATGATGACTTATATCACTACACGCCCTCCTTCTCATGAATTAGTGAACAACCTGAAACATCTGCTTCTTATACAAGACACCTAAGCATGACAGTGCACAAGTTGGACACCTGCCCTTCAGCTGTTCACCCTGGCCTGAAAAATTACGCACAGAGTGGAGGAACCTGCTAACAGGGAAGGGAGGGCCAAGCGAGTAGAGAGACAGCTGTAATGTAGAAATTCTAAGTAGGCTGAGTGGCCTTTAACCCCTGGCCTCCACCCATACAGTCATAGGAGCTTCCCACTGCTCATATGTGGCAATCAGGAACCTGCTCGACAGGTTTCAATTCCAGTGGGAAAGTGTTTGTGTGTGCTGACAACTCACTGAGCACACTCAACACACCTCTAAGAAAACAACCTTGACTTTACTTTTTTGTCTCGACAAATACATAACAGCTGAAAAGCCTGCGTTCCAACACTATGATCCCTAATCAGAGAAGGCAAATAAACTACTCAGCTGAGCTGGTTAATTAGTTTTACTTTAACAATGCCCCAGATTGCACAACTGCTTGCTACTTGTTAGTGCATGTTTGTTCTTCAAAGTGACACTTTCTACATTGCCTTATTTTCTAATGAAAATTCTTCCTCTCACCCCCGCCAGGTTTTTACACAGGTGGTTAAATTTTTTTATGTGCTTCACCTTTTAATCCTCTGCAAAAAAAAATGTCAAAACTAGATTGTGTAGTACATGTGAAATATAATACACAACGTGTCCTCTGAGAAAATTTCAATGTGTTACTTGTGTTTTTGTCAGCCTGCTTTTGTATACAGGAAAACAGATAATGCTTGGAAGAGATCTCTTACATTCCAAATAAACTCCCACAGTCACAACATGCATGGATGTTTTCTCTGTAGTTCTGCAGCCCAAATGTTGAAATTCAGCGAAATCTGCTTTTACAGTAACTGTCGGCCACTGGATATTCAGCAGATAGTACAATGCATTCCCTTTGCTGCTTATGAGTGTTTTCAGATGCTAGACTATTACAGGAGTGTTTGCCGAGCATATTGCTGGGATGCATTGTGTGTTTGAGGACATATTTTGCAGGTGCTGCAAAAACACGTTACAAAAACAGAAAATCTATACACAGTAGAGTCAACAAACAATAAAAGCTTCAATCTTTGAAACTCTTTTGTATGACTGCTGTTCATAGCTTACGGTGTTTTCACATGTAATAAGCAAGTCTGTGCGTCTTCCATCTTGACTACTAATAAAACAAGTTGGGGCTAAAAGCCACAATGTCAAGCTGCTGTGCTGACACATGATGAGCTATAAATACTTAAATTACCACCTTTACCTGTGCTTGCTCTCAGTTCCATGGAACAAAGGTACTAAACAATCAGAACAAAATGGAAAATACTGTAATTGACGCTGATCAATGGGCGTGCAGTTACAACTTGTGAAAACACGAACAAAGAATGTATTCCAATCACAGTCTAGTTTTGCCTCACACTGCTCGTTTGCACTGATATGTGTGTGCATTACTGTTGCTCCTGCAAGTGGCTTTGTAGTCCATTAAAAATGGTACCAAACAAATAAATAAATAAATAAAAAAAATCAACACCAGTTTCCCCATATGTCAGTGTCTGTGCTTAGTTTTTGGTCTGTGGCACTTTGCTGGACTAAAAAAAAAAAACATTCACAAACCTGCACATTTAATTTTTGGCGTGAAGTTATTTAGTCTGCGTTTCATCTGAACTGTCAACATTTTCCTTAATTTCACTTTTTCAGAGAAAATGCGCTCCATGAGTTTTACATGCATTGAGTCTCGCTTGAGATCCTGCAGGACCAGACCACAGAGGGCTGTCTGTGCTTGCAGCTACATGTTACCTTACTGATAGCACAATGACTCATCAGAGCAGACAACTGCACCAGCATTCCCTGTGCATTCTTACCCTTCTCAGTAAAGGTGTGGTGCACTGATCAACAGGCAACAGGAAAAAATTGACACGAATCAGAGACAGCCCCTCTTTCAGTTTTATAAAGGTTTTAAAACACATAAAAACAAAAATAATGATCCACTGATAATAAACAGAACCCATCTGATTTTTGTGCAGAATCTATGTGTGGTATGTCCACGCAGAACCTTCCTGTTGTCTGTAAATCAGGGTCCGTGTTTGTGTAGTCTTTGTTTTCCTGGGCGAGGCAGCGGGTTCAGTCAACTGTTCAGTGACACGCCCTGCACATTGCCTAGGTAACTGAAAGTCTGCTCGAGCACTGAGCTGTGGGGGTTTTATCTGCTGACCCATCTGAACTCTGAAGCTGTGGGCACTTGTTTGTTGATAATTTGTTGTTCCCTCTTGGGCTTTCTTAATCCTTTTTTTTTTCACTCTAGAAAAGAAAATCTATGGGGGGGGGGGAGCATTCAATCCTTAAAAGAATAAAACATCAAAGTAAATAAACTAATCCTGTTTTCTACGTTATGGCAAGTATAAAGCCTAACCTGCCAATTCTTCTCTCATTGTTCAGTGCCAACAAAGAGCTGACAGTTGTGCTGTGTGAACTTTGTTCTTTTCCAGTTAATCAGTGATATGTCCTTTCACTCTCACTGCAGAGTACCTCGCTCCACAAACGTCACCCACACAGACACAGTGACAGGAAGCCATACTTGAGGAAAACAGTTTTTTAGCACACCCGTCACCTCCCACTGTCTTGTTAAGCAACAGACTCTGTGGATGATGATTTAGGAGGCTTCTCTTCCAGAGAAAAAAAAAAAAAGACGAACCCTGCACAGTAAAACCAGGAATGTGTATCAGCAAAAGCTGCCAGCGAGGGAGGAGTGAGTGAGTTGCAACACAAAAGCAGAGATGGATACTGTTCAGAGCCCAGTGCTCAAACACTGCTGTGACATTCCACACTAGGATTGCATATTCAGTTTGTCCCGAATCCAAGTGTCAATCTGCTGCTGAAAAAAAGTGAAAATGGTGTCAAGTGAAAACACTGTTCTACTACTAACCTTATCCAAACTTAACTCACTGACTCACTCATAAATTTTAAATTGCTGAAACTAACAGATACTATGAGGACATGACTACTGTGACAAAGGATGAGTAACTCTGATCTCTGTAATGGGAACACATTCACTATCATGCAAACCCCTCTGGCATTTTAGACAGGGAGTGTCTCCCCAGCAGTGACAGGCTCTCAGAAAGGGTGTGGCAGACGTGTGTGTGTGTGTATGTTTAGGGTGAATACACCTAATGGCTGGAGGGGATCTTACATTTTATTCTCTTCAGTATCCTCCCAATAATTAATAGCTTTTGCAGTTACAAACTGAGTGTAGTCTTAAAAAAATTCTAGCAGGCCTGATTTTGACTTTGCTGGCCTAAGCTCTTCTTTGTGTCACAGCAGGAATGAATCAGGTCAGGGAAGGGGCCCAGAGGGCTTCAGATAAACTCTGCTCATATTCCAGTTGTGTTCAAGAGGCTGCTGACATACTTTACAGTATCTGTAGTAATTTGTTATTTAGCCACATGCCTGCTTAGCAGGCAGGGGTGCAAATTACATTTCTGTGGGGTTTTGCTGCTGGGCTTGCTCTGCATTTCTACTTGAGAATAATAAGTATAATAAGTCTGCAAAATCAGAATGAAGTTTAAATAAATAATTATCAGAAATATATTTTTTAGACATAAATAATAATAAAAAACACACCTAGCCCCACCAGAAACTGTATCATATGACCTATATGTGAAATTATTATTTGCTTTTTATGTTTGTGAAATCTATAGAAATCTGAAGGTTAATGAGAGGACATAGTCCTGCACATAAACCTCCTGTGAAACTACAACCTGTCATTTTTACACTGTGCTAAGCTACGCTACGCGGTCTTCGTATTTATTGCAAAGACAAGGGGAAAAATACCCATATTTCAGCTACTGTATACCAGGAAATGAAACAGGTTTATGAAAATTAAACATTTCTCATGGTTATGGGAGCATTGTGACCAGGTGGTACAAACATCCTTATCTGGAGGCTGTGTGAACAAGCTTCCTAATGTTATATTTAAACTGACAAGCAAATAAAGCAGATTATACTAGTACACATCTGCATAGTTTCCTGCACCACTGGAATAAATGAACTATTTGACATAGGACAGCCTCCCATGCACATGCACACACCCAGTCACATTCATGTCCTCAGACATGTAAGCCACACTCCTCTTGCAATAAACTGTTTCCCAGATGACTTTAACACACACTCTGCACTCCCACAACCCAATCCTCCCGACACAGTAAATGTCCAGCTCAACCAGCTGAGCCTACAGTGGAGACAGGCTACAGTTGACATTTTGCTCTCTGCGTCCTCTCTCCAAAGACCGGGGGTTCAGCTGCCCAAACAGGATACAAGTTAACACATTGACCATCCCTCCTGGTGACCCTTCATGCTTTACTTGTACAACAATAGCTATTATGGCACTGTAATGGCAGCAGCTGGGGCTGTTTGCTATAAATCAATAAGGCAGGATGTGAAGCAGTGCACAGCTAATGGATTTACTGTGGTGGGTGACAGGAAGTGGTCGTCAACATTATCTGACTCACCAACAATTCTGGGCTGTCTGGTCTGAGATGGGAAGTTTATCAGGAGGAGTTACAAACTGCTGTGAGGTACCGGGAAGAATACAGCTTGAAGGCCAGATTGTGTAAAGCACAAACTCTTTGAGAGAAAACATTTGTCAACTGACTGTGACAGGCAGTTGATCAAATCCAGACCAGAGCAACGTCACCATACCACGGGCCTAGGGAGAAGAAACAACCAATAACACACTACTCCTATGCACTTGTGCAACACACTAACTGAATTTGTATAAATGTGGCAGAGTCTCCTCCTTGCCTGATCTGGAAACATTCCCAAGACAACAGGCAGCCTCTGCCAAAGAATTAAAAAAAGCAGCAGAATATCTAATGGGCCTTGATTTGTCAGTTGATTCACTGCAGCTACTTTAATGAGCAGATTTAGGCCAGAGGATGCAGTACGGTGGCTGTAAACTGCTGCGTAGTTGTTTGGTCTCCGTGGGATCTCGCTGTGAATCAAAGGAAATGTGAGCTGTCTCGGAGGAGGTGCCTGGGTGCAGACCAGAATCAGATTACAAAAAAACAGATAAAGGAGGAGGGAATGAGTAAAAAGGGGTGTGATCTGTGTGGCAATAAAGACTCATTTGCAATGCCCGCACAGAAACAAAGTTCACAAACGTTCGTGATAAATCAGATACTGTGGGAGGGGCACACGTATGTCCAAAGACTATCTTCAGACAAGAAAAGTAATTCACCATAAAGATGTGTAAATCATATGGCTATATTCCATTTTGTCTTAAAAAAAACTAAACATTTGAGCATTATATGTGCGGTTAATTCTTTGGCGAAGTCGGGGCAACGATTCTGTCTTTGTATCTTGTTTGGTTCATGGTGAGAAGGAAGTGGAAGAACTGAGTCTGTGATAGCACAGAGAGCATCTGTGTTACTTTGTTTAGGGTAGAGAGGAAAAGAGTAGCTGCATTGTCCTATTGACTACAGTGAAAAGGAAACTGCTCTCAAGTGTCCCCGCTGAATGCAACCAAAAAGGCTGAAGCACATCAAGATGGCACTGTGTGTTCATGGGCCAGGTTTGGTGGCCAACGCTGCATCCAAAGCCCCCTTTAAAAGCCTGATGGGGAGTTTCTTCTTGAACTGCTACTGCTACGCACCAGTGTGTGTCTGAGCACTGAGGCGATGTGACAGATGATTAATTTTTCAAGGAGATTAGAGGCATGAGGGAGCGGGAGGGGTGTGCTTGGGAGAGCAGGGCAAAAATCTGAAGGGACCCTAAAGAATACAGCAAGTTCATCTGACAAGTTTGAGTTCACAGTTTGTTCATCTTCTGACATACTACAACCAAAAAAGGGAAACAATAAGTCACATGAAAACTAGCATTGTTAAAAATTGAGTGACTTGTTCTGACAACACATCATTTGATTTATGTACTGCTGCTGTCAGATGAAAACCTGGAAAATGTCAACTTTCAAGGAACAAAGAAAGAAGAATAACAGTGTCGATTGTCTAAAACGCCCATGCTTTTTCAGTTTATGCAGTGTTTTGCAAAAGTGCTCACAGGCGCCAGGGTTGCACAACATTCACAACTCATGAGAGCATGAAATCCTTCAAAAGCAGTGAACAAAGAAAACAACCAGCAACTGAAGCATGAGTTTCAACTCAAGTCAACATATGCAAAAGTACCCTTCTTGAGAAGCCTCACATTGCCCAATTAACAAGTCAAGCTTCTTGATTTGCTTTCTGTTTCAACCACACCCTTTCTGTCCCCACTTTCAAGAATCTCTCACAGAAGTGTAATTAAAGGACGGGGACGAGGTGAAGAAAAAAAAAAAAGACACCACAGGACTCGTCAGACTTGCTATGCTGAGAAGTACGACTCAGCCAAATCATCCACATGTGAAAACTTTGTCTTTTGAGTCAGTGCTGAAATTCATGTCACTCCCTCTTTGTGTGGATGCACAGTAAGTAATGAAAAAATTATCAGTGGTAATGTATTCATGATGAAAACAGGAGGATTCAGCTATTTCTAGAATGCTGTTAGACTGACGCACAAGTGTTTGTGGAGAGCTTTGATAAGAGCTGACTTGAAATGACCAAGGTGGCAGACTTTTATGCGGCCTTTAAAGTGCAAGTGATGAGAAGAAACAGCCATTAGGCTTTTGACATCTTAAGTAAAGGGACCCTTTCTTGCCCTCGCTTGATCCAACCAAGAGAACTGCTGAAGATAAATAATTAACTTCAGGGACTGTCATCAGTAGAGTTCAGCTGGGCAATGTCAGCTTTACTTGCTCAGCATTATACAACTGCACTCTGGTAGACATTTTTGAGTTTGAGTTTTTGTAATGACAGCACAATTTTTTTACAGTGATGGGCATTTTTGGTTGATCTTTCTAATCATTTAATAACCACATTCAAAGATAATGTCATGCATCGTAAAAGTAAATTAGCACTTATTTTGATTCATTGGTGGTTTGAAAAGATTGAAAAGTACTGGGTATCAAAGGGCTGATGGGTTGTTTTGGGATAACAATAGTGGGGTGCATTTTGTACAGTTTGCTCCGATATGAAAACGCCTTTTCTAGTGGAAAATAAGGCAGGAAAAAAAGGATGCTTAAGGTGGTGTACATATGCTGGCTGCAGCACATGTAGCAGAGCAAGACTGAGCACATGGCAGTGTGGATGGTAAAGCAGTTAAAAAGCAATGACCACATAATTTTCCCCAAATCATTTCAATAAAACTCCCACATGCTTAGGGTTTAGCTGTCCTCCAAATCCAAAGTTTCAATTCATACCTCGTTTGGAACGGCCACTGTAATGACCATTTGATTGGATAATGACCAAAAAATAAGCGAGATTATTTTTGATGCTTTTCCAGTTCTCATTGTACCTGAACAAATTTTAAACATTACAGTTTCATCAGACACGCATGCTTTAAGCAGACTTTATCAAAACACAGGAATACACAACAGTGATACAGACTACATTCATTTTTAATCCCAAATTCTGTCACAGTTTAAAAACCATACATAACATGCTGCATGTTTAGGAGGCCTGCACAATATGAGAACAATGTGCAATGTTCACTACAGCAGTCAAATATTAAAAGATATTAAAATGTTTAAATCCTTTTAAACATGCTCATGGTCTGTGTAAATAAAATTCCTTTTCTTATTCATTCACTCTTTCACACATGCTTGTAGTACAGTGATGGTGAAAATGCAATTTATCTCTCAGCTAAGATGTATTTTATAAATAATATCAGACTATTATTAATGACAATAGCACTGCCTGATGAAGTTTTTGCACAGATTTGGTGTTGTCGTGCCACTTCACTTTTATTTCACCCACAAAAAAAAACCTCCTGCTGTAGCTGACAGGAAACTTTATCTCTGCGTCCCCTTCTCCATAGAAACGGTACTACACAAAGGCAGAGTGACATGCAAACACAGAGGAGGTCGCACAATGTGTGTGCTGAGCACCTGTAACTGGAAAGTACGCAGTCGGGCATCACTGGACAGAAACAGAAGCGGGACAGGGAATCCACTGAAAAAAATTAAACCAAGAGGGTCGGATGTATGCCATACAATAATCCCCTTTGAAGACTGTAGACCTATTTATAAAACCGAAGGATCTCCTGGCCTCTTGTTCTGCTAATGTAGGACAGTATCAGGGAATTAAGCGGGGGGGGGGGGGTTAGCCACCGGGCCCCCCCAGCGGTGGGTGGGAAATAAAAAGTAAGCCCCCCCCCCTGCTGTCCC
>VUQK01029535.1:57942-63070 GCA_015106715.1 Bujurquina vittata | reverse complement strand
CAGCCCCACGTTTGCTTCCCTTGGATGTCAGCTGAGGGCGACAGAGTGCAAGCTGCATAATCTGACTTCTGTGCACACATGCCCTTTGGGTGTTCATGTTTACTCAGTTGTAATTGGAGCGCAGGTAGGCACAGAGTGTGTCATTTTGTCCTAATCTCCTCCTGGGCAATTCATCCAAAAACAGCCCCGCACAGACCCTGCTTGACCCCGGCAACTCGGGTGCAATTACAGAGGAACACACACACACGCACACACACACACACACACACACACACACACGGGCAATCACAGACTACCAAACCTGTCCAATTTCATCCTGTGCTGGACAGACACCAGGACCTCCGTGGGCGTGCGTTTCCAGAGGAGATGTGACCTTAATTGCTTAAGTCTTAAATTATCTTTAATTGTGCTTACTGTGTTGCCTTATAGTAATGGGAAGGGGGTGGCTGGGTTCATGCTGAGCGATAGTTACAGCAGGAAACAGGGCAGTGAAAGGCCACGTAGTCCGAGTGCAGCTGAATCTACACACACACACACACACACAGAGGCCAGCAATACAACGACAGAGTTGTAATTTGCTTCCTTTTGTGTTGTGGAGGAAGTTCCTTTGAGAACCCTTTATAATTACGAAGGTTTTCTGAATTAGTTACAGTTGTTCTTTTGTTCTTCGTCGCAGCCACGCTCAAGCAAAATGTGGCTCAAGCAATAACAGCTAATGCCTTGCAGTGCAGGCTGTGTGTGAACATTTGAATCTAATAAATTATTGGACCTCCCGTCGCAGCAACAACCTCCATAAACAGAGGAGAAAGTTCTGGATCCTTCCTCCCCCGCGTACCTGTTTTATGTCCATCAGTATTTTCAGGGGCGTTTCATCTCAGCTGTGTTAAGGTCAGGGTTGACTTCACCATCACAGAACGTCAAACATCTGCTTTTTAACCATTCACTTGTGCGCTTTGTGTCACTGCCTTGTTGCATCATCCAACCTCTCACAGGATTCCGCACACGGACCACAGGCCTGACATTCCCGTGAACTGATTCCACATTCCCTCAACGATCAGGCCTGTGTGTGTGTGTGTGTGTGTGTGTGCTCATACGAAAACTAAACTAAACCAAAATTTGCTGTCACAATTAACACATCGAGGGCACCAAGTGAGCAGCAGTCTGCTCACAGTATTGTTTTCCACACCAGTAATTCCAAAAAAAAAAAAAAGTCGGAATTCTGTGCAAACCAAAACAGAATCAAAGGTTTTCCACTTTGCCTCAGTCTAGTTTAAAGGACCCGGAGAACACAGCAGTATTTCTGGAGCACGCTCACGTGCGGCTTCTTCCCTGCACGATGGAGCTTCAAGCTGCATCCGTGGCCGGTGGTCTCTGTCTTAAATGCAGACGTGTTTCTGCACAGGTTGAAAGTGGTCCGTGGGGGCACGCTCACAATACAGTAACTGCAAATGTCGCTCACTGAGTAACTTTTGAAAGCATTTACTGTGTTTTACGGCAGAATTAGTCTAACTGGGTGGATTAAAAGCAGTGAGTGGAGCCAGTCAGTTGGAGCGCAGTGAAAGCAAAAAGGAAGGAAGCACACGTTATGTGTTGTCACGTATTTGCTCGTAATAGAAATCCTGCACCTTAATTATTTGGCTGATCTCTCAGGATCATGAATGTCAAGATTTTGAACAAATGCCATTAGTGTTTAAATTTCTCATTTAAGGAACATTTTGACCAAACTTTGCCAACTTGCCCTCCAAAAACCTGTCTTTTCTCTGCTCCTATTGAGACCCGGCATAACAAATGGCATTATTTCTTCCTCCAAAGCAGCTCTTTGCAGAGTCAAATCTGCTTTGAATTAATTCCAAAACCAAAAGCGCCTGTCTGGATCGCAGAAGCGCTGTGACCGTCCAGTCAGCACAGCGGAGCACCACCTAAACCCGTATAAAGGATGCATCTTAAACTGAAATAGATGGACGGACGTTGGATGATCTCATCAGTGCTAGATCAGGATAAATAAGTGCTTCCCCCGCTGGACGTCACACAGCTGGGTTTATTTTCCACGGCAGCTGTCCCTCGGTGTCAACACCCGCCTAACTCCCTCCGTCCTTCATCGCGTCTCTCCGTTTCTGAGGTCGGAGCGACACAGGGCGACGACAGCGAGAGGTCAGAGCTGGACCGCCATTAAACTGTCAGAGGTCAGAGAGCAGGAAAGGCCCTGATGCTTTCACCAGGGGCTCAGGATGGATGCGAGAGCATATCCAGTACAGGCTGCAAACACCTTTCTATTAAAAAGACATGTGTTGGAGGAAGCTGATGGTTTCCGCTAAAGTTCCTAGCTTGTTTCCAAAAAGGGTTTGGACAAACCGGAATGTGAGCACGTCCGCAGTGCGCTCGTCTTCTGATGGCTGCTTCCAGCGCGAGAATCTGAAACTGGTTTCTTGACCTTAAATGGGCCTCCACAGTCGCAGATCTCACTCCACGCACCATCTTTGGGGTGTGGTGGAACGTCATGAGAAAGCAGAGTCTAAACCCAAAATTCAGCATGTTTAGCACGTGTGAATCATCTGCACGCGCTCGTCTGTTGGGTGGGAACAAGAGAGGAGACAGAGGAGATAACCTCAAACCTCTTTGGAGGTCTCCTCTGAGTTCCACTCGAAACATTAGTTTCGAACCACTTGCCATTATTTCAGACTCAATAAATGAAGTTACCGGATCGAGTGTGCGACACGCCATAACTCCTAAGTGCGCAGCTGCAGCTTTTGGCCCTTTGATTTTAAAATCAGCACAATGAACCCAACTTTGTTAAAGGAAAATCAAATCCTTCTTAAAACACTTAGAATATTTAAAAAAGCTGTTTCTATTGAAGGATTTATTTTATTTGGAGGAGGTGGAAACTTTCCAGCAGCACCAGTTGCAACCACAACACACAGCAGGAGGCCGCGAGTCAATCAGAGGGAAAACCAGCTTTGGAGAATATTTGCTGAAATGGTTTATGTTGACAAACATACACTGTATGGGTGGGAGAGGCACTTAATGCAAAATATAGCGCGCCGCCAGGAACCTTTCTGTGGTTTCCAAACTCTGCGTATGTATATCTGTGTGTGTGTGTGTGTGTGTGCGTGCATGTTGACACACTTGTAAATGGATATATCACAGGTTTGGCGCAGCTCCTTTCCTCACGTGTGGTCCTTTTGTAAATATTTGAGTGTTGGAAACATGCGTGCGCACAAAAACGGCGTCCTCGCACGCGGCGCGCAAACGCAGCTCGTTAACCAAAGAGCCGGCGCTGGCGTCTCGGTCTGCTCGTCTTTCCTCGCTTTAATCGGCGTCCCTTCAGGAGCGTGAAATCTTGGGCTGACATGCAGCACAGCGGCTGAAAGAAACAAAGCCGGAGAAAAGCCGCGGTGTTTAATTTACGGGGTGGTGTGCTTTCGGGTCACGTTTGCTTCTTCTTCTTTCCATCGCTTTGCTAGAGGCTGTTTTTTGTTTTATTGTTCCAAAGAGCGTTCTCACAGAACTCTGCTGCTTTCTCTTTGGTTTGGTTGGTGAGCGGCTGCTCGTCTTTCTTAAAGTCTTCCCCTGAATGCTGACAAGGACACACACGTGTCCTCCTGGAGCAGATACCCCCGGGTGGTCGCCGTCTTCTTGATTTCCTGTGCGCTGATGAATTCGGGAACGAGCTCAACTGCTGATACCTGAAGCTACATTTGATATGTCTCTCGTAGATGTTTCTTCACTTGCACGATTACCTCTGTGCTCCTCAATTTGCCAGCCAATCCAGGAAGTCTTCGCGTGTCGACCCCCAGCCACGGGACCGGTGACATGCTGGGTGTCTTCCTGTTGAAGGGGAGTTTTTCCTTCCCACTGTCGCCAAGTGCTCATAGGGGATCGTCTGATTGTCGGGGTGTTCTCTATTTTATTGTAGCCTTAGAAAATAAAGCGCTGTTGTGATTATATAAATCAAAGTGACTCGTGAGCTGAAACAACAAAGATTAAGCATACTGTTTCAGTCAGCAAGAGAGGAACAGCAATGTATGGATATTTTTAACCACCTTACGTGTGACAGAGCAATATATGGGAAGATGGCTCCTAACATGATTTTAGGTAAGTGGTAAAGAGTTTGTTTTTCCAAGCTATTGACAGCAATCAGCTGTGAAATCCATGTCTGCGTCTCCCTGTTGGGTTCAGGTGTGGAATTTAGCCCACGTATTGCTGCCTAAAACCTGGGATCTTTTTTTTTTTTTTTAGCCAACAGGGGGCGACTCCTCTGGCTGCAAGAATAAGTGCAGTTGTGCAGAAGTCCATGAGGAAAATGGCTTCCTGGATCTAAGTAAACACTTTCCTAATGAGTTTAAGTAGCGCCAGCCCATTTCTCATCACGGGGTGCCACCGTAGTGGCTCATTAACATTCAGTGTGTCCTTTGGCATCAGCGCCCTGACGCACCAGGTTATGGCATCAGTGGGGCCGTGCAGGGTTACTGTTTTTGTATTTTAACCGAAGCCCGTTTCCCAGCTTACTTTGTGACCGACAAGTCGCTACGTGAGCGCGCAGTTTCCCCCGCTTTCTCAGTCGGATCCGCACCTCATCAATCTCATACGGGTTTTTAAAATCCGGGCTTGGGGGCCTCACAACAGCGTCCGGCTGTTCGGCTCCCATCAGGTACATCTGACCGTACCTGTTGCAGACTTGGCGCTGTAATTGTGTTTCTCTGGTGAGAACCAACAGGTTTGATTCTGAAGAGTTAATATTATTAGATTTTGTGGCTTATAATCAAATCCTCCGACCGTCTAACCTTTTTAGCAAGACCTAATCTTCACTTTTGCTTCATTTGTAAGTGTGATCTTTGTGTCAAAATCCCAACAGCTTGCAGCAGAGTGGTTGTTTGAATTTCTCAGTATTACCGATTACACTTTGCAAATTGCTTCGTAGTGCTGTTGACCAGAACGATGGCTTTCACCAGCTGTGTGTGACTGAGCACCGGCACATCGTACACATTTAACTCCACCTTTTCCATTTTTCAGTTCATTTAAATTTATAAGAATCAACTGAATGGAAATCTTTTTCCTTTCTTTCTTTTTTTTTCACCTCCTCTTTTTGGTGGGGGTGTGTGTGTGTGTGGGGGGGGGGGGAGTTTTATGG
>VUQK01029535.1:50442-52942 GCA_015106715.1 Bujurquina vittata | reverse complement strand
AGTATAACTCCTTGCAACCAATTTCATGGTAGCGACTGCCGCCAGCCTCCAGCAACCACTCCCCAACTAGAATACACGCTTTTCCCTACTGTCCTTGCTAACTGGTCTCAAGGCTGCAGTTTCACGCAGACTGCCAGCAACCCCTCACACTGTCGGGGAGTACACATTTGTCCCTAGTGACCAGTGGTTGCCAGATGGTCACCAACAGCTCTCGAGGCCTGTCTGGCTGAAAGCAAGAATGCTTCATCCAAAAGGAGGATGTGGGGAAGCTCTTCTGGAAAAGCGTTTTTGTTGATCTGATCCAGATTCTTCAAGTTATGAACAAAGATAAAACCTTTTTCTTCTTGCTCCCATGTGGCCATTGGCACCCCCAGATCCCTGGCGAATGTAGTTTGTGACATTTGTTTACTTGCTCGACTCACGATTCGGTACTCGTGGTGCTCAGCTCGCCTTTCCACATCGTTCAGTCTTTATCTGCTCCTTCTGTTTTCTTTCTGCTGCCAACTTCCCATACCTCATTTCTTTTTGTCTTGGCGCTTTGCCCTTTGCACTTTTCTCCCCAGCCTCTGTCTGTGTATACTCTCATGGGTTCATATACTGTACACTGTAGTTTAGTGGCAGTGCGCTCTTGTTGGTCATTAATACACGAGTTAAATGGTCTGTGACTCTTCCTGGCCTGGCGAAAGAGGCAGAGATGTATGGATATAGTTGGTGCTTTCTTGACTTCCTCAGCGACGGCAGGGCTGTAGCCTCATATATGTTGGACAGCTATAGCCTTGTTTGCAGAATGTAAAAGGAAGAAGGTAGGAATGGATATGGGTGGAGAGAGGAAGAGAAGCGTGGTGACATGTATGTTAGGAAAAGTGTCTGGAGGGCGACCTGAGTGAATGTGGTCTATTTAGTTTAGCTGCTGCTTGCCCTTTCTCGGTGCATCGCTGGTTCAATCCCAGGTTTAACTGCTGCCCTCAGAGACACTGTGGTTTCAGAGATTTACACTTAGCATAATTATGGACTGCAAAGACGATGTATTTACACCAGCCTTGCATCTGAAGGAACCGTGGTCAGTTCTGGCAGCGAGGCCGTGGCAATTACTGGTGATTCCCGATGAAAAATTGCAATAACTTTGCTTCCACCTTCAGCAAACTTCAACAAACTTCTGAGACAACAAATCAACTGACCATTCCGCTTCCATCCGCAGGCCACCTAGGAGGAGAAGCAACCCCCCACCCCGACTCCCGCGACAAAACAAAAACGCGGCTTGTTTTCTGCTCTCGCGCGACATTTTTTCGCTTCCCACCGCAAGCCGCTGATGCTCGGGCTCCGCGTGTCACCCGGGGTGCCGTGGAAAAAGTCGAGGAGGAGAGCACCCCTCGTTAGTCCTCGTCATTCCTGATTGAAATAGCATTCTGCATCAAAAACCAAATTAAATATAAACTCAAGTAGTGGCAGCACCACCCACGGCACGCACACACACCGACCTCCCTCAGTAAACAGACGAGGATTTTAGCCGGGGCCCCGGTGGTCCGACTGTGGTCCCACCTTGCAGCAGGGCCAAGCTGGCATCCATTTGAAATCCAAACCTGCCCGAGGAGGGGGATGCTACACCCTTTTCAGACCGTACATGTAGCTCCTAACCGGAGATGTTACAAATGCGGGGTAGGAAGGAGCATCATAAGCACGATGTGGGAAAATGAAACAAAATATGACACAGTATTAGCAGCAAAACTGCAGAAAAGCATCAGAAGTAGGAAGAGGAACTCTAATGTTTACATCAGACTTTTTCGGCATTTTAAGGCGGTAAGAAATGTAAAAACAATCCTCATCAGAGAAGAGTCAGCTCCCTGGTCACCTTGCTTGGCCTGTGAAAGAAGCCATTCAAGGCCACGGGTGGCGACAGGTCTGGCACGCGGCTTCGTGAAAAAACGAAGACGGCGCTTGATTTGGAGACCGCAGAGCACAAACAGGGAAGCCAAAAAAAGTTTTTCAGCAAACATTTTCTTCTGGAACCCCCCCGACTCGTTTTAGTGGTGGGCTATGGAATGGCTGAGTCAGCGTTTTTATTTTCTTCCTGCCCCACGTTTTGGGAATTTTCTAAACTTTTCCCCGAAACAGCAAAACAGAATTTCACACAAATGTGGCATGGAGCATAATTTGTATCTACAATCTCTATGCAATCAAATCTTTATTTGCTTCTCCCACACGTCATTCAGCATCTGCCGCTCAGAAAACAGAAAGCAGCTCCCATACACACCGTAGGGCTTTGTGTCAGAAAATGTGCGCACATCCATATCAGCGAGCGTGCACGTGTGGGCACGGCCGCCCGTGCATTTTGATCCGGCAGACACCGGTGGCAGACAAAGATGGCCTTCACTGTGCTTCGGCAGAGTCCCAGCTGCACAGCAGTCGCTCTGCTCTTGTATTCAAGCTCTTTGCCCATAAGGCAAGATGAATGGTTGTCGCGACAACACAAGATTGCCCCCCCCCCCACCCTCACAAAATG
>VUQK01029533.1:9865-24902 GCA_015106715.1 Bujurquina vittata | reverse complement strand
TCCATGCTTCTTCTCCTAACTTCAGTCTCTTGCAGTTACTTTATCTCACATGCATTTCACAGAACAAAAACAATAAACAACTCCTGAAAAAAGCCAGATTTAAAAAAAAAAAAAAGAAACCAGAAAACCAGAAAAAAAAAGATTTCCTTACTTGCTGAGTTCAAAATTGAAATAATTTACATAATTTCTAACTTCTCAGTGAGGTTTGGAGGTTTGACAGATGTCTGTAATATTTATCATTTTCTTTCTCTCAGTAAGGTCTGAGGGATTCATTGTCTGCTGAGTAGAAATGTACCTGAATGGCTGCCAAGTTCTTCTGCTCCTGCGAAGGCGCCTGATGGACAAACCGCAGCCAGTTGGCATAGCGAGGATTGCTCGCATCCAGAATATACAGAACATCTCCTTTACTGCCACGGACCTGGGGGGAAAAAGAAACAGCGACAACACTGACTGATTCTTCTTCTTTCATTGCTTTCTTTCAAGGTTCATCTTCTGTACATCAAAGCGCGTCGGCCTTACATATGAACAGCAGTGTGGCAGCTACAGATAACTACATCACAGCGTGTTTTGTTTTAGCGGACACCATCAGTGGTTTCTTCACAACGTGAGATAAGAGTCACTTTCAGTCAGACATTATGGTTAATTGATCTGCAGTCTAATTAAATGTTTCTTTTATCGCAGCAGAACCAACATACTCAGACAGACCCGCACACAGCTGTGTCATGTGATAAAGCAATTCTTTCTTTTGTATCGAAGTGCAATACAGGTATGAGAATATTTACTGTGCTTAGTTTGTTAATTTCAGTTGTTACATGGAGAAATACAGCAACAAAATATGTTTAAGGAGTCATTAAATCTGAATTTCTTTCTTAACATTGTTATTTAAGCCTGTTGCAGAAGCGCACGTTTCCATTTCTTTAGTTCAATCTATGAAAAATGTTTCACAAACATAAAATAGTATTTACACATCAACTAACAGCTCCCAAAGAACTATTTGCTGAAAACCTGGGATAGGTTGCAAAAAAACTTAGGAAACTGAACAAGTGGAGGACGAGAGAAGTGTCAGGCCTAAAAACTATCTGCAGAAGATGAACAGTATCTGAAAGTCATATCCTTAATAGAAAAAATCCAGCAAAGACTTGACACATAACCTGAGAGATGCATCTGGCCCCTCAGTTGGTCCATCTACTGTTCACTGAAACCTCATCAAAAATGGTCTCAGCGGAAGGGCGGCTGACAAGAAGCCATTCTTTAGGAAGGGAAACAGGGAGAAAAGGCTGAGGTGTGCCAAATTACACAAGAACTGGACTGAAAATCAGTGGCAACAGGTCTTATGGAGTGATTATCCAAATGTATCCATATCAATATGTACTGGAGAGGTCAGGACAGAGGTACAGCAGTGAGTGCGTACAGCCATCTGTAAAACACAGCGGAGGCTCTGTAATGGTTGCATTTCAGCCAGTGGTGTTGGGATCTTGCCAGAACTGATGGATTCTGACACCATCAATACCATGTGGAAAGAGTCTGATTAGCAATGGCTTCATTTTTCAGCATGACAGTGATCCCAAACACACTGCCAATGCAGTAAAAGCATACCTGGATAGAAAAACATACAGTGGAACTATATCAGCCACGGATTGATTTTCCCAGAGCCCGGACCTCAAAATTATTGAAGCGGTGTGGGATCATCTTGACAGAGAACGGAACAAAAGGCAGCCAACATCCAAAGAAGAGCTTTGAATGTCTTTCGGGAAGCCTGGAGAACTATAACTGAAAAAATGTAAGAAATTACAAGAAAGCTGCCAAAGAGAGTTCAGGGTGTGTTGAAGAATTAAGGTGGTCACACCAAAAGTATAATATGTATAATAATTTTTTTTTTTGTTATTTTTGATGTTTGTATTTTAGCTAACTTAGACACTGTGTTATATCTGTTTTATTGCTATTTTATATTTGCATTGTTTATTGTAATCTTCTTGTTGTTTTTTAGGTAGACAATTTTAACATCCGTCCAGGGACAACAGATGAAAAATAGCCTTTGGCTAATTCTGGTGCATTTACAGAAATGTTATTAATGTACACTGTCCCTGTTAAATAAACTGTTAAATAAAATAAATATTAACTTTCAAGCTCGTTAGAATTGTACAAACTCTATTTTTGCCCTATTTACTGTATTTCCATGTATGTATGCACGTTTCAATAAATCTTAGCAAAATATAATGAAATGAGGGCTGTCTCTAGACTTTTGCACAGTAGGTTTGTAATTACTCAAAAAGGTACACATGGAAGTATGTGACAAGACTAACACTGGCATCTCACAGACATCTGAAACATGATAACAAGATACCCCGACACACTGATTGTTATAGTTCGACATCACAGGCCAAAATGCAGAGAAACACTGGATTAGTCTGTTTATTTACCATAAATTCTGACATATAGCCTGTAACTATAACTGTCACATAAAGGCAGCAGGATAAAAACAAGTAAAAAGAAGCAGTAAATGGAAAGATTCAAGTACATTGCAGCACTTGGCCTTGCTTTTAGAGGTGCAAGTTCAAATTACTTGGTCAGATTTGAAGGATGCCTGTCAAACTGACTGAGAAGTCAACATTTCCATTCCCTGAGGTTTCAAACATGTAAAACAGTTATAGAAATAATAATGCTCATTCACCTCCCACATCAGCCTGGTGTCCGAGCAATCATCCAACTCACTGGGCAGTTTTTTCTCACCAGCAAAGGGGCCAAACTTTTCTCCCTTTAAAACAAACAGAAGGATCACTTGTCAAGTATGATGCCTTCAAAAAAACACAGCGGCAGCCAAAAATGAATTACATTAAACCATAATAATACACCCCAGCGGACATGATTTCTGCACTGTTGATGTGTGTTGGATGGCTGGTGAGCCCGCCTACCGTTTAATGTGGCATATGAATGTATCCCTCAGTACTGGACATTTTTCCTTCTGACCTTCCAGGGGGAGTGGTCACATTGTGCAGCTCTTCGTGTTGTATTCATGTTCATCCTCAGCTACTTTTCCCACACATTTAAATGACCAAACAGCCCCAGTACAGGCATTTGAACCCACTCATCCTCTGGATCACCCCCAGCTTCATCCGCCTTTTCAGCATATATGGCAACACGGGTGTGTGTGTCTAGGTGTGTGTGTGTGTGTAAGGGGGGGTGGGGGGGGGATGTGAATGTATAGTTAAATGTCGTGAACAGCTCTAATCTTTAAGTTGGATTTAACACGAACGTACATCCGCGGCTCGACCCTTCTTTGCAGGCAAGAATACGTGAAGTGAACCCGGAGAAAGAGCCGCAGTTACTGTAGCTACGTGGCACTTCACGTCACAGACGCCTTGGCTTCAGACTGAGATTTTGACAGCGACTATAAGGGGGAAACGGCGAACAGAAAAAAGTATTTACACCGCCGAGAGTCTCTTAAAAAACAACACTAAACGCGTGTAAACCTGGTTACAAAGTTGCCCGAGTCAGAAACCACAAACCTTTTTGACTCGCCTCGCCGTGTACAGACCGATTCCATCCTGGACCTTTGACGACTTCAGAGAAAATCTGTCTGGCACGTACATGCCCAACATTGTCATCACTCGGAAATGTTTCCTTCAGTGACAATTAGTTGGCTATCGGATATGTCAGCGGAAGTGAAAAAGCATTGTCAGTTTGAATTTAGAGCAAATAATTTCTTCGTGAAAAAGTCCAGGTTGATCCCGCTGCAGGAAAGCGAAGCAGCGCCCTGATTGGTCCAAAGTTTGTAACCAGAAGCTACCTTTTCTGTCGTGTAACACGCTGTGTTTCATTCAGCCTGCACTCCCAGCCTGACGACGGCTGCACAGGAGTAACAGAGGAACTACAGAAATGGAACCTCACGTAATGAAAATCTCCATTGAGAGTTTATAGAGTACCTCAGTGAAGGTATTAGCAGGAAAACAATTACTTATAATCGGTCAAAGTAGGTGACAGAGTTCCAGTTTTGATTGAATTATTGCTATTACTTATTAAGGATTTTTTATATTAAATTTTTTAGCTCATTGGGTTGGATTAGATAAAAGTTTCTGTACTTTTATCTAATGAGCTGCAAAATTTTAATGTCTAAGTGGACCTGTTATGCTAATTTCCACCTTTATGTGTTTATTCCTGTACATTACTGCAGTAGCTTTGCATGATGCCGAGGTTGTTTATATTACACCAGGCCTCGGTACAGTCTCTCAGGTCATGCATGCTGTTTTAGCTCTCTTTTAAGGACAACCCCCTTAGAACCAACTTTTTTTTTTGATTGGCTGCAACTAGCAAACAGAAGGTCTAAAAAACAGGTGGGTAGAACTGCTGTGCTAACACTAGTGGTTCTCAAACTTTCCCGTGATGCCCCACCTCTCTAGATGAAAGGTTTTCACTCACCACACAAAGAGACTTTCGCTAGTCACTACCTGCTAGCGTATGCTAACTTAATTTACTTGTTCCGCTGTGAGAATTAATTCGATGTTCAACATACGTTCCAAATGACGCCCCACCTGTCATTACTCTGCACACCACTAGTGGGGTGTGCCCCTTAGTTTGAGAAACACTGACTTCTGTACCTTAATGGTATTAGTGAGATCTACTCTCTGGCATCATGCAGAGCCAAGACCAGGAAAAAAATTGCTGGAAGTGTCTGAAACCTAGAGCTTTTGGTTCACAGGGATTACTTGTACATACGCTGACCTCATTATTTGAAACTTTGGTTGTGGTTAATATGCACGTCCACTATTGTCACAGTATTTATGACAGAAAATAGGTGGGGGGAAAGTAATATAAATCAGAAGACCCTCAAAGCCAGCTTTCAAAGTTGAGTAAATGTACTTAGCTGTATTCCAGCGCTACCTACAAATACAGAACCTTAGTACCCATTTTAACTACCATAAAGGGTTACTAGATTGATATCTTATTTAGAGTTTGTTAGTCCGTTGGTTTGGAATAAGTTAAAACAAAAATGAAACATTGTTTGCCCATCCATTAAAATATAGTGATATAAGCAATACAGTGAAGATTGAAAGTCAGATTAAAATGACTTAATGCACACCATCCTATAAGAAAATATATTACACTGATGTAGTTGTTGCATAGATTGTAGAAATTTCATGCACCAGTTTGATTATCAGTACAAATATTTACCTTAGTACATGCAGGTCATCACATAGAGAAAATGTTGCGCTGCACTCCAACCCTGCCCTTCACATAGCACAGAAAAACAGCCACCCTCAATTACTCCATTCACCATTAACCACAGAAACCCCAGGATATTGTGATGTTCTGTGTGTTTTGGCTTGAACATATCTGTTCTGTAATTGAGAAACCACAACTGTACCAACAAGCAGAAGACCAGAGCCCTGACAGACCCTTTCAGTCTAAAACTGTCCTAACAACAGGCTAGAAACCACAGTTTACCAACAATCCGAGGCCGCTGGGACACATGTCTGTTCTAGACTGAAGCAGGCTCCTCAACAACCATGTGAACCTAACTTTCATATGCAAATAAAAATAAACCTGGAAGTAGATGGAGTCCTTCCAATGTGGATGACTTCTCTTTTGATTATTGTTATGATGCTTTGTTTGGTTGATGGTTGTACAGTGCTGCTAAATAGAGGTCAACATTCTATCATCTCAACTTCATCAAACCTTTGTCAGAAGAGAAGAGATGCCAGAATGGTCACCAAACCTGAACAACAGAAGACTGGGAAAACATTTCCTGGTCTGATGAGTCTCGATTTCTGTTGAGCATTCAGATGGCAAGGTCAGAATTTGGCATAAACAACATGAAAGCATGGATTCATCCATCCTTGTATGAACAGTTCAGTCTGGTGGTAGTTGTGTAATGCTATGGGGAATGTTTTCTTTGCATTGATGTGCAGCCTACAAATCCACAGTAACTGTGTGATGCTATCATGTTGATATGGATCAACATCTCTGAATGTTGGGGTAGTACAAGGGTCCAACCTGGTACTACCTGGTGCTACCCTAACCCTAACCCATCTAATAAAGTGTCCAAAGAGTCTACTGTATATGCCTCAAAGGGAATATAGGCATTAGGAGGAGCATTAGTGTCCTATTCAAGTGCTGGTTTAACTATATAATTGTAAAAATTCTCATTTAAAATGAACAATAAATAAAAACTTCACTTTAAAAAATAAAACAATGCTGAATAGAATCACTACTATTTGAGAAGGCTGAGAAAATGGACTTCAGACTGGATCGGTATAAAACGAATACATGACATTTGAAATTAAAGGTGCTTCAAGTGATGCCAGATGACTTTTCTTTTGTTCTTTATCTGAAAAACAGTTCAAACAGCCAATGCTACATGTGGTTTCACAACAGCCATAAGTCATGAATATGGTGCTGTGGAAACGCTGAAAGTATCAGACGTCACATTATCTCCATTATGTTCTTTTTTTTATCTCTCCTCACCTTGATTTGTTGACTTTCACCCTGCAGAGAGAGATTAGTATCATCTCTAATCACTGACTGTTTGTGTACATTCTTTTTGTGAACACCTCTTCAGCAAACGTCTCACCCCCTTTAATCAGCAGCATGTCAGTGCCCTGTTGGTTTTGTTTACTGTGTTTATAGCCCGTGTTTATGCCAATGGCTTCCTGTTATGTTGTGGCTCTATGCCCAACTGCTCCATGATTGGTCCAAATGACAAGCGTTGGTTGACAGTTACGAAGAACACTGAATCATGATGCACATGTTTACATCAAAGTCAATGAGCTGGTGTGCTTGAGTGTACCGACTGCTGTTTTTACAGGGTTTATGCTTCAAAATGGGGATAAACATGTCCTTCAATAAGGATTTTTTTTCCCTCCAAAGTCACTTTTGTATTTGAGACGTTGTCATCGGTGGCCTGGAGTCATATTCCTGGTGTATTCCGGAGAGTTAAGCCATAGGAGAGGGTTACACTTGGGTGACAAGCCTGATCACTGCACTGAGAGGGCCTTTGTGTGTGTCTGCCCCACCCATGTCCTTCTTGGTACATCAACCCCCCCACTCACCCATTCTCCTGCCGCTCTCTGTCAGTGCCTTGGCCTGTCAGGGCAGGACGATTAAATGTCATGACCCCTTTTTTTCCTCTCTGCCCTCTGAGGACACTCAAACCCATTAACTTTCACTCAGCTTTCACTGAGATCCCTTGGTTATCCCCAACACCTGCACTGAAGACACAAAGAAACACACACAGGAATCTTCCATTAAAGCAGGGAAGCCATTACAAGACAAGATGATAATCCAGATTTGGTCATTTTAAGATCACTGAGAGTCTGTGCTGGTCTTCACGGATAATTCACAATTTGTGGTGTTGGTGTAATTTGAGCTGAGTTTAGGCATTCTGAAAATCACGAAAGCCTCGGTGCTTAGGCTGATACTTTTCACTTTTCATTAGAAAACACTGCATATGTTCCCATCCCTGAGCATACATTTCCATTGCTATGCAGATGACACAAAGTTATATTTTTCTATGAAGCCAGATGACAAAAATCAATTAGTTAAACTATAGGTACATCTTAAAGACATAAACCTGCAGTTTTCTACTATATTCTGAAAATTTTGGGTTTTGTTTGTTTTTTTATTTGGTCTTAAAAAGCAGAAACATGGTGTCTAATCAGGTACATATTCTGGATGGCATTACTTTGGTCTCCAGTATTGCCCCAAGGAATGTTTAAGTAATTTTTGAACAGGTAATGTCCTTTAACATGCACATTAAACAAATATGTTTAGTACTGCTTGTCATTAGTTTGTGTTTTCTCCTTGTCTTTCCTATTTTTCTCTTCCCTTTAACCTTATCCTCAAACCAGCCATGCCCTTCTCCCTACCCTAGTGCTGCGTTCCATTTGAAATGTCAGAAATCCCAAGTTCCGCATCATAATTTTCACCTGGAATCCTCCTCAGGTCAGATTTCCCACTCAGAAAGTTTGGAGAAGCCCTACCAACCCCAACCTCAAAATTCAAGATGGTATCAGTACATGTAAATAGCAGTGAAACTGTAAAACCTGTAATCTGTACTACCACTCTTTTGACTTGTTAAACGTCATACACAGAACTCTGATCAGTCTTTGACCATAAATGTGCTCATCAGTGTTTTTAAGCAAGAAAAAAAGTCTAGCATTGCATTGCTAGTCAATCAGATCTCCTGTTGTATGCGTCATATGAGAAACGATAACATGGACAATGTCCTGACCTGATTCTGCCAACAGAACCTTTAGTTCATATGGGAAAATAAAATTGCTCAGGAATCCACAGGAATGCTAGCAGTTCAGTAAGGCAGCACAGCAGAGCTTAAAGTTAAACATTAGCATGCACACAAGAAATCTCTCTGTTGAATTAGGCTGCAGATGTGTGGCAACTGTAGGCAACATCAGTGTTCTTGATTTTTCCAACATGTTTGTGAAAAGGTATATTTTAACACAAACAGTGGCCATGTCCTGAAGTTAAACAGTTAATTTCAACTGGAAACTGAACATAAGATTGAAAAATAAGTCAACTAAGTTGAAATAATAAGTCAACAAAAAACCTGTCTCCTGAGTGAAATAGATCCATTTCTCCACCACAACTTCCTCTTTATGCTGAGGTTGTTCCTTCTTTCTGTCCGACATAACTGAAGGCAAACTTCTCCCCTCTTCTCCCACATTTCTTCCATCCTTTCTTCAAAGTTGCAAAGCTTTTACATCACAGCGATGTGACTGGTCAGTTACGATAATGTTAGAGGAAAACCACCAACACAGTGATAAGTGGTGGACCAAACAACTAAACATGCCTTGCATACACATGCCTCGCAAGATTAAAGCAACACTAGCAGAAAACAATGCAATATGGAAGAACTTTTTTAAAAAAATGCCAAAAAAGATGTGTGGATGATCATCGCTGCAGGGCCTTCACTTTGAACCTGAACGTACCCAGCCCTGGAATTGAGCCACTCGGCTGCTGTGCTGCTGGTTAAGTCTCTGAGGGCCAAAAGCTACAGAAACCACATTTATGGCACAGTGAAGGAAAGGATTGCATTGAAATAAATGCTCTCAGCATTCCTTTTTTTTTTCTAAGTAAATATTTTCACTGGGGGGAAAAAAACCCTCAGTTTGGCAAACATACAAATGGTTCCACACAAGATTTTCCAAATGGATGGGTGCATTTTTCTGAAATCTCTCAAACCTGATACTGTAGATTGAGGGGCCAGACCACCTTTTGTTTCATGTTTCACAAACCCCCGCAGTTCCTCACCACAGCTCCCTATTTCAAGGCTGTCGCTGAATAGCCAGCAAACCATTTCCTGAAGCTCCGAGGTCACTGGATAAATGATGTTTTCATTTGACAACCCCAGGTCGCCACTAAAGGAGGGTCTTCAGAGGGAGCCTTTTGAAATTACAGTACTGATGAAGCGTGAGAAATTACAGGCACTTAGAAGTGATTTCATGAGCACAAGAGAGCTTAGGGACCACCCCCATGCAGGCAAGAAGGACCGATGGCAGTGAGTACACAAACCCACACGGCCTTGCATGTGCACAGCATTAATATATGAACACACACACACACACACACACACAGAAAGCGCCTTAAATTGCAGATGAATCAGCACTATAACAGTTTCCTCATCCTCAGATATGCATCATGTGTAGAGGATTGTTTTTCTGTGTATGATAATAAAATTGACCTTGCAGTTAAGTACACAGTGGAGCTAAATGAAAGTCATATTCAGGAGCCAGTCATTGTTTTTTTTCACTGCTTGAGTTATCCTAATGTAGATCGGCTGAGACGAGTAATGCCCTAGGGCCACTGGTCCCTCTCCACCCTTCCTGGGAATGGGCTCTCGGTCAGGATGGGTTTGGAAGGAAGCCTCCGATTTTTTATTTTTTTTTTTGCTTGGCCCTCTGCTAAATCAGAGCTATGTAGAGCTGGTTTGGACCTGAGCCTCAATAATGATCTATCCCTGGAGCTGCTGAAGTGGAATCATTTTCATCATGGTCTATTCCTCTTTAGTCCCTAGCAGGGTTTCCCTCTGTGTGTCTGTGTGAAGTTTCAAAGCATTATAATTTCATTTCACACTGTTTACCTTGGTAATTTACAACACATTGCACCAGTGTGAAACTGAATAATTTAATTTAACCACCCACAAGTATAGTACCAACCCAATAGATGGCAGAAGCCCTTCATTCACTTGGCTATTGAGTGTACACAAAACAGTGTTTCCCTACTTTTCTCTACAGCAGAAGCTGGAGGAAAAGCCCCCCCAGCGTGCCCGTCTGTTTGCTGTCTGTCTCTGTTTGGATTCTGTTCGAGCCTCGACTCTCTTTTCACGACCTCTGTCCAAAAGTGTCACTCAGTTCTAAGTTGAGCAGCAAGTGCATTCATCCACGCTTACACAAAACGCCCTCAGAAATGCCAAATCCTGAAGCCCTTCATGAGGAGAGGGCGGTGGTGAAACTTCTGCAGCAAATTAACTGCTACAAGACCATGAAGAATATCTGTGACATAACGTTGGCTTGCTCAGTGCTCTACATCTTCTAAAATACTGAACTAAATTTACTAGTCTTTGCTTTTTTTTAAATTCATCTTTTTGGTTTCTTGTTTAGACTTAGGTAAAAAGATCAGTTATACCAGAGCTGCAATGAGTAATCACTGACCCGGTCCAAACTGACAAGTTCAAACAAATACCGTAAAATAACATTAACAAGCATTTCAATGGAGACTGGTCTGTGATCCCTGCCAATGTGTATTCACCAACCAGTTAGCAAGTGATTGCTAGCTGTCGCCAGTGTTGCCAACGCAGCGACTTTGTTGCTCGATTTAGCAACTTTTTTCCAGTGACTTTTGGAGAATTTTGGAGATAGGCTGAAAACCTGAAATCCTTTGTTGTCACCGTGTTTTGTGTACATACAGCCTTCGTGCTACATCCCTTCGTACGCTTTGGTATCGCCCAGACCTTTTTGATCTTATCTGTTTATTATTTTCACAAAAGAAAAAAACTAAACAAAACAAATACAACCCATATCCAATATAGTTTTGATAAAAACTAAATGTGCAGATATTTTTTAAAAAAAAGCATTTTTTGAGACAGCTGACAGTGAGTTTTGTTACACAAAAGTTGGCAAAAGTAGCTGACGCTGGGTGAAATCAGGCGCAAAGATCGTGCCGCGCCAAAATCTTCCTTGTGATCACTTTGGTCGCTAGGAGATTACTGAGGTTGTCTGTAGTTTGCAGGGACATGCCAACATGTCAGTCAGTCAAGAAACACTCACCTTTATGTGACCTTCATGGCAGAGGAGAAGAAAGTAGAGACCAGGCCATTAACAACGTGTGAAAGATAAGAAAGTGTGACTTACTCTAAGTAAATCTAAGTGTTTTCTAGCTGTTAACAAAAGCTTTGTGAAGTAAAAAGGCTGCAGATTTTCAATTATAAGCCCTTTTCAAGAGAGGTTCAGCCACTAGCTAGACATCTTAATGAAAAGCAAGGGGCAGCCTCCAGGCGTGAAGAAGCCAACATGGAAGTTCCAAAAAACTGCCGCTTCTCTAATTCCCATTTGAGGCCGGCTCGAAAAGCAAGTTAGTCCCTATAGACTCTTTTGTGCGGACAGCTCCCATAGCAGCAGTATGGTGAGTGATTTTATTTCTCACCTATCGGGATACTGAAGTTATCCAGATTAATGAGACACAGACCACTGTAGCTGATTATTGCCTGCTAGGCCTCACTTCCACAAATAACATGGCTTGTTCTGTGGTTAGGATCATCCAAGAAGTTTATATTTCAGTTTGTACGAGTGAAGTATTTAGTCCGTTACTTAGCACCTATTAGCAAACATCTTTTTCTGTGCATTACACCCATACAGCATATGAATGCAGTTTAGTAACTAAGCATGCTACCATTAGCTGAGGACTTAATATGGTGGAGTCCAGAAACCCATGGATGATGGTTCTGGCGATGTGTGTCGTTATTTTTAAAGGATAATATTTATGAAATATTCCAAATAGGTCAAATGTGATTTGAACACAGTAGGAGGGTTTTTTTTCTGCATACAGGATTTCTTTTTTGAGCCACATAAAGAGCCTAAGCCAACAGAAAATTACCAGCTCTGTGACAGACTGGCGACCTGTCCGGGCTGTACCCCGCCTTTCACCCATGACAGCTGGGATAGGCTCTGGACCCCCCGCAACTCTGAATACGATAAGTGGAAGAAAATGGATGGATGGATTATTTTTTAAATTAAGCTCTTTGTTTAAAATGTTTGATAAGAAGTCTAAAAAGCCTTTGAGCTCAGACATCTGGCTCTCTGAGCACGACTAGCATTTTATGAGTGGTCAACCACAGCATTTCCAGCCATCGTTTAATTGAGGCGTTCTATACAGATTATTTGTTTTATTTCATACACTGATCAGTTCACATAAGTCCCGGAACCCGAGCCAGCTCTTCCGTGTGCTGCTGTCATTACTCCACCACTTATCCAGGCCCTACATGTCTGTCTCCACTCCTTGCCCTGCTCCATGTACACACATATATACAAAACTCATACATCAAAGCCCTGCGCTCGAGTCCACGCAAAAGATAAACATGGGAAGCCCTGCAGATGGTTAGCTCTCGGATAGGGCTTTCTCTGTATGTTCGTGTTTGCATGAGTGTTTGTGAGGAGAGCTCCTGAAGGATGTTGGAAAAATAGAAGTGTCTGTATATTTCTTTCCATCTCAGACCCCTTGGATGGGCCAAAGTGGGGGATTTTTTTTTAAACTCACAGCAGATATTATTCACACATGTATGATAACATGTGAGCAGAGCTGGCCAGCTTTATTAGTGGCAGTTTACAGGGATATCCATGACAGTCCCATAGCTCTCTGGAAGCTCCTTCACATTATTCCAGGGTAATGGCAGGTTAATGGAAGCCAGGTGGAGCCTCCCTCGACCAGAAGCACTTGATTGACGGTGTCGATGAATTGGAGTGCAGCTACCCACAATCAGGGTCGGGATGGAAACTTAGCAATTCTCAAACAACAGCTGCTTTTCTTGGCCACAACAGAGGCACCATTTCCATTCACCTGAGACTACTCCATACATGTAGCTATGGTCATGGATGTGTGTCTGGCTTTTCTCTTTGCTTGTTTGTGGTTAAATGTTTCTATTGGCTAAACAGTAAAGCCCCTCCAAATTTGGAGCCTGGCTTTCGAGCATAAGCGCTTAAAAAAAATAAGTGGAAATGAACAGCGACATTGCTTCAGAGGGGGTGGCCTGTTCAGTCTCACTATGTTCACGGTGTATTTAAAACCATTTGAAAAGTGCAAAGTTCAGAGTAGGATTCTGATTAGTGTATTTCTTTTAACTTTGCTTTGGAAAAAGATATTTGTGATTCCATTTCAGTTTAATCAACCTCTTAGCGGATAAAGACAACTAATTTTTGATAAATATTTCTCATTTTAATAAATTTGTGAAGTCACCACTTTTGGGTTAATATTCTTAAATATTCTTAATATTCTACTGCAGTAGCAAAACTACAGTCAGTCTGAACCACTCATTTCAGTTACATCTTTTTTTTCTTCTTGCTACAAATGGCCTGATTAATTTAACATAATAATGTTTTGTTTTATTTGTTTTTTTTATTGCACCTAAAAATTCTATTTGTTTCACCCTGGCATATTTAGTTTAAAATTATGTTTATTTTGAGATTGAATTGAATATAAATGCAAAACAGAGCTACAGAAAGCCGCTTGGCAAGAACAGACTCAAAAGTAACAGAGGCTGTTTTTATCTATGGTAAGCTGAAAGAAATTTCTTCTGTGAATGTTGTTACCTTAGAAAAAAATGTTTAGTAGCAGACCGCGAGTTAGCCTGCAAGCTATTCGCGTTTGAAATGCAAAAACTGATGTCGTTATGCATTACAAGGTTATATTTGTCAGGATTTACATAAACCTTATATTGTTATTTGCAGTAGATCTTGGGGAGATTATTGAGATGCTAAAATGAAAACTTTCTATGGAAAGAAGAAGAAACCACATAAGATCACATGTATTATAAATCATATGTTGGATTGATTATTTGAGCAGAACTGCGGCAGTGTAGATTTGGATTTTAACCAATTTTTGACCAGTCTGAAACCCGATGCATTATGACATCTTTTTAAATTAATTTTATGCATGAAAAGCAGATTTCCCTATCAATAACATCCTGTGCAGGGACAGCATTGGATTTCATCAGCAAGGAGGTCAGTGAGGTGCACTCTGGCATCATATTGGTACCAACAAAAATCAATATTACTGATTAGGAATGAATTTGGAACTTGAATATTTTCAAAATTTGCATTCTCGAAACTCAAAACATCACTTCTTTTTGCAAAGTTGGTTCATCTCCATGACCACTGACCCCCCACCCCCTCCCCAAAATACTGTTCTTGGTTGTTTTTTCATAAATTTGTGAATTTAATTTAATCTCAGAAATCAGTAGTTTATTGACAGAATATTAGTCCCCTATCCAACTCCCAGCCCACCACTCTGTCTTTTTAATTTACAGTGGACCCAATACCACACCATAGTGTACAGGACAACAACACTGTGTGACAATTTTTAATTTATACCTTTTTTTTTTTAATAAAATTACAGATTACAAGGGGACCATGTCATACAGATGGTTTGTACTCCCAGCATTAAAAAAAAATTCTTATCGGGCTTCTTGTAATTCATCAAGACAATAAATTGTTCCCCAGCAAAAATAAAGAAATACACTCAAAACTATATCTATTAGGATGTACGCTCATTTCACCACACGTGGTGATATCAAGAGGTGAGTTTTTTTTTAAGCTTACTTACAGCATGTATCTCATCTGCTGTAGGTCTTTTACTGTCACAAATCTTTTAAAGGATCAGGTTATGATATTTAAATCCCCTCCTAGCATTAAGTTGTGCTTATGCAGCCCTGATTTAGATGTCTGAGTCCATAATCACAATATGCAGTTCAGCTCTTTCATTTCAGAGCCATGATTGTTGGTAAAAGAACATGACACCCAGGGTGACACAGGGA
>VUQK01029528.1:7662-21195 GCA_015106715.1 Bujurquina vittata | reverse complement strand
AAAACAAACAAATAAACCGCAAGCAGAGAATTCGGCACCAACACAAGTAGTGGGACAGACAGACAGGCGTGGAGACACAGCTGCTGACACTGAACAGGTTTGAGGTTACTTGATGGAAGTGCTTAAATACAGTGGTTGAAAAACAACACTGATGATCCCATTTCATTCAAATTTTTTCACTATATGATATTTTTTTTAAAATTTAATTTATGTGTGTCACTATTATTATTCTTTTGTTTCATTTCCTTTATTTCTTGTTTTGTGTGTTACAGTTACAATCAAATTTTCACTTCCTGTTTTATTTTGAAAATCCATTTTTTGTGTGCATTTGGTTGTTTGGCTCCCTTTTATTTAAATTAAATTAATATTTAAAATTTGACATGGATTTTACACCAGAAGACCTTCCTGCTGCAACCCTCCATTTATCTGGGCATTTATTGGAACCAGTCAGTAGCCTGTGGCCCACTGAGGCAGTGAACCACAGATCTGACGCGTGTTCAAAAAATACTTAGACCTCATCTACAAATGAACTATGAACTGTCACTGTCAAATCATAGCACCAGATTACAGCATTTTTCCAACTAATGCTGTAATGTCACCAAAAAGACACAAATGATTCATTGATGAATTCAACGTTGGATGTCATTTTTTTAATCTGTTGTGAATCTGTACCAAAATTACATTTTTGAAAATTAGTGGAATTACACTAAAAGTGTCAAAATTACCATTCTTGCCTAATTAAGTGGCAGTGGCGCAGTGGGTAGGCGCTTGCCTTTCAGCTGGAAGGTTGCAGGTTCGAGCCCTGTCCCTGCGTTGCGTTGTGTCCTTGGGCAAGACACTTAAACCACATTGCCTAACGGTCTCTGTCTGCATGACCGCAGATGCTTGTCTCTGGATGAGTGATCTGAAATGCTCATTTTGTAGTGTGCACAATGAGTTGGACTTTTTCTTTTTTAATTAAGACAGTTTTATCAACATTGGCACTGTTGGAAATGAATTTATTTACTTTGTCTAGGAAATCAGAAATGAAATGCTGCTCACAAGAGTCTAAGAATTGAATGTGTGATTTTATATTTCTTCCATTTCTGAATAATCACAGTTGCCAGCTTCTCACCGAGCTTCTTGCTGATGATCTTGTAGCTCATTCCAACATCGTGCAGGTCTACAATCACGTCCCTGATGTCCTTTGAGAGCTCTTTGGTCTCGTTAGAATGGAAGAAACTGATTCCCTTGAACAGGTGTGTTTAATACACATAATGAACTGAGATCAGGAGTATCTGTAATTGATTTATTGATTAATTGTAATCTGTGTGCCACACAGAGTCACAGCCAATCTGCGGGAGCCAAAATTCTAGCTGGATTGTAGGAGATCAGACATGTTTCACTCAACGACATACAAATCAGTTTATAACTTTTATGTAAAGTGTTTTCCAGATTTGGATGATATGTTCTCTCTCTCTATTAAAAATTTTCCAGTAGTTGCCTCACTTAAATGGAGATTATGGCTGTTGCAAACTTTAAGCGCTCACTCAAGATTAGGTGCAGACATTACATTCTGCAGTTGTGTGTTCATGCCAGCTCTGTGTTTAATCACACAGCTGCGTGGCAGCTTTTTGAAAAGCACACCACAGCTTCCTGCTGGTAACCTGAAGAGCTGCAGAAAGCACAGCACAGGGAGGACACATAATACTGAAGAATGCCCTTCTGATCAAAACAAAGCTGCAAAGCAGAGTCTGCATTTCGATATTCTGTCCAGACAGTTATGGTCATACTGCGGCCTCTCAAGCCACAGTTGTCTTTGAAGATGTAGGAAACATGCAAACCTGAATCAGTTAGACACTGAAGAAAGAAAGAAAAGTCTCTTTGAGGTTGCACAGTGGAAAAGGTACAATATTTTTTCTTCTGTCATTTTTTTCACGGTCACAGCTTTAGTGATATGTGATAACAGACCAAAAACCCGCTGCAGACAGAACTACCAAAGCAACACTGCTGATCGCTATACACAACAAGCATTGCATTGTTTGGGGCTGAAATTGTAGATATGCAAACACATAATCTGATGAACTCTTCTGACCATGCAGGGGTCAACATAATCCACAAACTCTCTTTTAATGATCCCACCCATCCATCTGGTTAGAAAGCTTTCATATTGTGAAGATACCATCTTGATGACTGCAAGCCATAGACGCTCAAATATAAGTTGAACTTCATGTCTCAACAACACAGGACATTTAGCAGTGAGAAATAATGAGCACTGAGCCATTCAAACACTGAAAGCTATTACGGGCTTAATTAATGTGTCTTTGTCTTGTTATGAGCAATTTATGACAGCAGGTGAAGATCGCTACAGATTTCTTTATGCCATGAGCCATTTTTCGTTCACTGGCTGCCAAAAGGAGACTTTACAACGGGGAAACCAGAGTGCATCACTTAACCTACAAAATCATGTCTGGAAAGCATCAAACCAAAGCATTCTCACGGCCACTGTCACACCGCGAAGGACAAATTACAGCATCTTAAAGAAATATATTAAAATCTGGACTGTTGTCTACTTTGTCACATCAGGCTGCATTAGCACTCACTCACTGCACTGGTCTCTCTACTGCAACTAAGAAGTGACAGCAAAGAAAACTGTAACACCTGGTGAAGCTAACCTAACTGATGGTTTGTTATCTGGAGAAAAGATTAAAATCAAAATTAAACAAAGATCTGATTGCCAAAAACGTAGATTGTCACAGCAGTTGATTGGTACAACTATACTGCTGAGGCATCAACGATGTATATGATAGACAGGAAAGGTTGTACATGATTGTTTGTATGTTTGTTTGGGTTTTTTTGGCTGTCAACTGGGGCTAAAAACTGCACCTATCTGCTCGGATTATCTCATGATTTAGTGTTTTTAAGAGTTGTTCCTGACCCTGTGAAGTGCAGCAAGAATTCTCTGTTGAAAGCAAAGAGGAGCAACATTTATCTCACTATTAAATCAATAAATATGTCTATATATGTAAATAAGCCTCCACTTATTGTGTTATTGTATTTTTGCTAATGCTAACCCATGTGTGACAGTGAGCATCATTTTTTACATTTTGTTTTTAATTTAAACAAATCAGTAAGAAATATACTTATTCAAGTCATGTTTCCGAAATGTAATTACTTTTATAGTGTGTTGCCTTTGCTGAATATGGAATATTTTTGTTTGTAAACAAAAAAAAGACTAATGTTAAAATAATGAAGAAGTGGAGATGGTAATTTTTTCTGCCACACTTCATTTGCCCTCTAATTGAAACTCTATCCAGAGGCTAAACAGGACCTCAGGAACCAAATGGAACATTTAGTTCCATTTGTCTGAGAACTGAAGAAGCCTTTCGGATGAGAGGCGAAACGTCTTCAACTAACAAAAACAAGTCCAGTTGCCTCTTTTAAAGCTCCAGAGACGACGATGACCTGGATGACTGAGAATCTACACAGACATATTTAGTGGGGCTCATTTCAAGCCACTTGCAACGCAGCTTGCCTTGCTGCTCCACAGATTTACCGAGCGTATAACAGAGGGACAATACAGCGAACAGTGGTGATCAACAGCAAAAAAACTGATCCATATTGAGAGGTTCAAAGGTCAGTCCTCCTGTCCTCTGCGCAGCACTGAAAATGACAATAGCTTTCCTGACTTACATAAATTAGTTAACTTTATTTGGAAACAAAGGGCCACATATGACCTTAATGTCTGGATCCAAAATCAATTTCCATAGAGAACTGGAATGTGCCATAATTAAATTGACATGACTTTGTCTTTAAGTATCTGAATTTTCCCTATAGGGTTTTTCCTTATTATACTCAACTTGAGATACTGTAGTACTGTAGGTTATATTATATTATATGAGGTGTCTTAAGGACTAAGAATCCAAAATGCCATACAAACTATAATTCCTGTAAAACCTACAGTAAGTTGCCGATTTATGGCAGTTTAGGAAATTTAAAGTATCTTATCAGGATTTTAGGTTTTGATAACAATAGACTTGCAAATTATATGGTGATGGCTCTCTACATCTACATCTCTACATCTACTAAGTTTTTATAGCTGCATCTTAGGGGGCATATAGAGGTCTGGGGACATTTTGAGGGAGGCCTTTTAATGGATGGTATCCAAAACCTACAAGTACTTTGCCTCTTCTTTGGGCTGGTAATGATTTGAACTTGGACCACCCTAAAGCCGTGAAACACATTCACATTTATTTAAAGACGTTTGGTTTAAGACAGAAGAGACGAGACTTCCGCCATCTCTGTAAACCTTTAGAATTATAAGCCTTTAGAGTTTGAATGCAACTAAATAAAAGTCTTCACAAATGGTTTTAAATCATCACGCATGAAGCTAAATTACGCTTTGTCACTTTTTATATGCAAACAGTGCCAACTTGTGCGGCCCAAACCTGCTTTGCTTTTTTTTGTTTGTTTGTTTTTTGCCATCTGGGCCTCCAGCGCAATTTTTGTTACGTTATCAACAAATGTTGCAAACTGTCACGCTGTCTTTCTGCTGAGACCACCACTGATGTAAATTGCATTTTCAGAGTCAAAATTACAAAAAAAAGTATACCTAAACGCACTAATGTGTAGCTTTGTCTAGTCTTACTCTCCACTCAAAGCATCTCAGACCACAGCACATTATTCTATCGTTCAAGTACTTTATCTATCTGCCTCACATTCATGGCCAGTGTAGAATCAGCGTTTAACCTACGTAACAGGCATGCCTTTGGACTGTGGGGAGAAGCTGGTGCACCAATAGGGAATACATGCAGGCACAGAACATGCAAAGTCAACACAGAAAGGCTGCAGCTGGAGATCTTTGGTGCTAATCCCTGTGCCAGTGAGGAAAGCAAAGACACCCTGTGTGGTCACTACATTAAATATACTACTAAGGCACTGATGGGTAATTTAACATTTGTCAACCCAAGTTAGGGTTCATGAGATTTTTATTTTCTATGAATCACAATGAAAGCAAGGCATCCACTTGTAGAAAAAAAACCCCCAAAAAACAGCGGGGTAAATAATTTTGTGCCACTTAATGAATGAATTGCTTCAGCAGCCACACTGGGCAGAGGAATGGCAAGAAAAGAAAATGATGAAGTTGGACAATATTTAAACCAGATAAAATCGTACCATCTTGGGAAACACCACAGGTGCTTTGGTGCCTTTCTGTGAGCGTGTGCTGAAAATGCAAGATGCATTTGTTGCCACAAGAGACTAAAACCCTTCTCCATAATATTTTGGCACAATCTATCACTGGGCTGATTAAGAGCTAATTAATGTCAGATTAAAGTGTGGCTGTTCGGTGATCCCATTAAAACAGTGGGTGAAATAAATCAAATCTTCTCTGTGCAGGGATTTAGAGATCACGGTGGGAAAAAGAATATTAACCGCAGTGAACGGAACAAACAAAATTTGCAAAAAACAAAGAATTCCTAAACCAACATGTTCTCTGACTTGTATTGTAACATAACCTAGTGACCAGGGATACTCAAAAAAACCCACACCAATACTATATTTTCATGTTTCAGGCCTTCATATTCCCTGTTTCTTTCTTTTTATAACACAAATTGCTCCTGTGTGAGTTTTGTGGGTCTGCTCTTGACTCACGAGCTCAGTCCATGCACTCCTCAGTTGTCCCCACTGCATGGAGGGGCGACTAACCCCCACCACAATGAGAGAGTTGTTTTCAAGCTGAGTACATTAAAGAGCATCCCCGCTACCAAACTGCGATTGTTACGCAGTTAATCAAGAGTGGAGAAGCGGCGAGGAGAGCAGATAGCAGGGAGATCACCTTTTTTTCTAACCTTCAAAACTGTGACCAGTTTTATGTCTGCCCAGTTTTATTTTGTCCTCCTCTGTATCCGTCCTCTCGCTCTTGACTGACAGCTGTATCTTCATCGCTTCCAGGCTCACTAGTTCAGTCTCACTTGTCACGCCCATTCTGATTACTGCTTATAATTAAACCTTAGTTAATGGTGGCAGTTGTGCTAATGGAATTGGTAGCTGGGTCAAATTAAAGGGATCTACTTTAACTTTGAACAGCCTGACTGGCTTAAAATTTGTATTGTAGGAAATGTGATGCGTTTACACTTTTAAAGACTTTCACAGGCATTTAAAGTGTTTCATAGACACCAAATTTTCTGAATTTGGACTGCTGGCAGGTTAATTTAGCACCAGAACTCTTTGACAGAACAGCAGAAAAATGCTGTGGCTGCTTGTTTGTTTCTTTGTTGAGGCTTTATTATACAAGGCTTGACCCTAAAAAGGTGAAAAAGACACAATCTTGTCAGCAGTACATGGTACAATGGTGCTTTCACATACTGTACAGTTTGTTTCAATTGAGAAACCCATGTGTAAATGCAGCCTCACATTACATGGTTTTAATATTAGCCATTGGCACTAGTTGCTACCTTAATAAGAGATTGCTAATGTAACTGTTGGAAAAATGAATGCTGTAAATCGTATGATAACCTTTTTGTATAATAATTATGCTTATGTTACATGTATATGTATATTTTATTAATGTTGATTATGTAAAAGAACGACTATGCGGAGGAATACTTCTATAACCTTATTAACTTTGGTACAGAATGTGTTTATTTGTAATAACAAGCATAGGGCAGAAGTGCAAGACAGAAGTGTGAAGATTCATTTGACTGGTGACCTTCCTTCCACCCGTCTGAGTTTCGTATCTATATGGCAGTATCAAGAAGGTTGATAGAAGTGAGAGGTTATACTAATGTCATGTGTTTAATTATAGCTATAGTAAAGTGCCCAATCAACTTTCCATTTAGCTTAGAGACCTTTAAAGACCGCTGTAAGTGGAACATTGGCAGACGTCAGTGTCTTTGTTACTTCCTTTGTTTATGCGCATTTGTTTCCTGTTTTTGTGCGCAAGTGCATATCAGAATGACAGAGGAGAGAACAAACTGAACTTGTACGGATGTACTTGCTCCTTTAATTTTCTTGCAAGCAAATTAAATTAACCTTACTGGAGATTGATCTGTGGCCTCTGGTTGTTTTATAAGTTCCTGAATTTATCCAACAGTAGCCATCTGGTAATTGCTTATGGTTAAATAACTAACATTAACATGTGCGTCATCCAGCACAAATGATAACAGTTTAATACTTAAATCTTGTTGGAAGTCAGCGCTTTTCCAATCTATCAAAATTTCTCATATGGAGTTGCTCAGTCTTAGGGTGCTGGTATAGCTTACTGGGTTCAACCATATACTTAAAGACTACTGCAGGAGCCCCGGCTATATCCTGCATGTTGTTTCATCTATGCCCTGCTCTCCCAACCACTCTAGTCTCCCGAATAAAGGCTAACCCCCCCCAAATTAATGTACATAAAGTTCAGTATTGAGAATGTCAAGTACTTCATCTGAGAATGAGGGGAGAGGCTGCGAGAAGTTGTGCGTCAGCTGGAAGAGGCAAATACTGCACTGCTAGAAGCAATAGTGCTGCATTTGAGTAATTCAATAGTAATTTTTAGTATCCAAGAACCAATTTTTTTGACAACCTACAATCCTACTACGCCCTACTTCTACTTATTATCCAGTAGGAATGTAGTATATAATAATAATGCTGAGTGCTGGGATTAGACATTCCTAAAAATGTTATGATCCTGTGGTTTTTCTTCCCCTTGAGATTAAGGGTGGGTAATATTGTTTCTTACTTACTGTATTAAGTTTATAATAAAGTGACTCTGGTATTCTGAAATTAGTTGACATTTCTACTCTAAATTTTTACTACAAGCTACACTTGTATGTCTTTCTATAAAGTACATGCACTCACCCACATTCATATTATTTATGCCTTTAGGCATTTTCAAAGGATCATGCTCTCTCTCTCTCTCTCACGCACACACGCACACACACACACGCACACACGCACACACACACACACACACACACACACACTTTGGGAATTTGGGGCTGAGTATCTGGCCCAAGAGGAGGAGCCAGGGATCAAACCACTGACCAGAATCACAATCCAGATCGCGGTTTGTGATTCTGCCAAAATAAATGTCGTGATCTTTTGGCCAATCATGTACCCACACTTGGTTGAGATCCCAATATAATAAAAAAATAATAATAAATAAAATCTACCAACAAAATTCTTCTTGATCCAATAAAGATGTGACCAGCATTGGATGCAAAAGTTAATTTTGTATGACAAAATGTTTGGATTGCATTTTTGTGACTGCCAAAAATGTGCCTTTTCTTGTAAATGTTTGAGATACTATTTACCTTTCTGATTTCATATAGCATTACTGTAAATATGTATTGTCTGAATGCCTGAAGACAGCCATAAAAGCTTACATAGTGGTATATCCATGAGTCACATTAAGTTAATTACTCAAAAGCATTCAAAGTGCCACCTTCATTTAGGATTTGACGAGTCTGAATTAATTGTGATTCTTAAAATTAGCATTTCTAACCAAGCCAGTGGTATACAAATCCTTCATAGTGAAACAATAAACAAGAGAAATTACTTCTGAAACACATCAACAGTCAACCCTAACCCTTACCTAACCCTAAACTCATATAAACATGTCTTCATGGACGCAGGAGGCCAGTCAGTACCATGGCATATACACAGGGACACCATACACCCCAACATACCCAAACACAAATGTTGCACAGATGTGCATGACTGCTGCATGAGAATAAATGGTGCACTGGGTAAACTGGCAGCAAAGGGAGCTTGAGTATTAACCATGACCTCATCTGTTTAGAGTGAGTCGGATGAAGGGAGGGATGGAGGGATCAGCAGCCAGGATACAGAGGGTGTATGGAAATTGCAGTTGGGGGTCCTGGATACCAAGACAGCATGTGTACATGTGTGTGTCTGTGAATGTTTGTGCGTATTTTAAAAATGTGCAATGAGGCACTTCGGCGGCCTTGGCCGTTCAAAGGAGGAAACGGCATGGATCGGTGGTCAGCCCAGCAGTGTAAACATCCACCTAAACTTCCCCTGCATTTTTCTAACCAACCCATAACCTTTTTGCAATTAACTTAAGTATTGATGTGACAATACAGTAGACAATAGAAAACCAACTCCTTCTCCAGCAGTATTAGAGAGCGTAACATGCATTGATTGACTCTTTCCCTGCACCCCATAATAAAGCTGTACTTAAATCAATTTTTGCTGGAACTAAACAACTTAACCATGACATCTTGCTTTCTTTAAAGTTGTAAAAAGTATCCTAGACACTGGTACATTTGAGTTGACTGAGGGCCCAGTCACACAGGACTAGAAACCAGTCAGCAACCACCAGCTGCAAGGACCAAAATGTGTATTTGTATGACTGGATGGCGGATGGTCGCTGGAGTTTGACGCCAGATGTCACGAGTCACTAGTTAAAAATTTATATTCTCCTAAGGTTTGGCAGGTGGTTGCTAGAGGTTCTTGGCAGATGAAACTGGTTGCAAAGAGGTATACGACACTATACTGAAAACCAACTACTTCCTGAGTGGTAGTGAAACTGTGGAAAGTTCAGTGCAAACTAAAAATGTGAATAATTTGCCTTAAAAGTAGAAGTTGCACCTTTTGAAATATGCTGTTTGTAGCGGCAAGGCGTGACTTTTATGCATGACGTTTGCACTTTTTCAACTGGTCTCTAGGCCTGCTTGACTGAGGCCTTAAGTATACTAATGTCATTAATTCAGTCTGGTTCCAAATCATGGTTTTATTTGTAGTGTATGGAAATCATAGGTCTGAGAGATTTGGAGTCAGCATACACAAAAATACACATACCTTGATCTTCGCCTGGATGTGCCTGAGAGCGTCGGCGGTGCCCATGTCTCCATCTTCCAGGATAGAAACCACATCCAGTTTCATCTTCACGTCTTTTATTTTAAGGTCAGTGCTCATCATCTTGTGGACCTCTTTGGTAGTGATCACTATCACCTCTGAAAACACAGTTCACAAAAATCTCCAATTTACTTACCATTAAAAAAAAATAAAAAAATGAGACAAGCCACATCAGATGTTTACATGACTATAATACATTGTAAAATTCAAACAAGCCACTTTTCTCCTTTTTATAAAGTTGGTAGTAATGGTACTAGACCGCTTTACGAATCTAAACTGTTGTTGAATCTGTCTACTTTAATTAGCCTTGACTGCATTAAATGATTTCAACCGGGCATTTGCTCACTCGAGCTGCATCAGCCTAGTAAAACCTAACTGCACAGATTTGGCTAAGAGACTGCACACTGTAAACTGCTGGCAATACAGAATGATTATGTATAGAAAGCAACTTTTATTTACACATATAGCTATAGTTTGCACTTCTCTGGTTTCTTTCTGACTTTAACAGTCCAATGATGAACCAGCAAAAAAGATAAAAAACATTTTTTAAAGTCACAGTTGTCATGAAAACCATTTTTATGACCTTCTGATATTCTCTCTTCATTATCTCTCGGCACAAATAGCAATATCCCCTTGTAAGAGTGCTTCCAGTTATTACATGAATTTTTGCATCTGTAATTTAACATTGACAGTATTAACATTAAAAAAAGAGTTACAGTCCTCAGTTTTAATAAGAGGTGAACTTCTTTTTCTTAGAGGTCTGAGTTTCCACTTTTTGTTCCAGACTTTCCAAGTGGCCACATAAACTTACTGGCTTCTTGCTTCTTTACATTTTATGTGGAAATCAAGAATAGCTTAGTCCTACTCCAACACTTCTCCCCAACCACAGTCACACAGCTTACATGAAACAAATACCAGCAGATGCAATTAATGTGAGCTGTAAGGAGCAATGTTACAATATCAGAGCTTGCTTTTATAACTTAAAGTGAAATATAAAGCAATAATGCTTTTCAACTCTTTTAGGCCCCTGGATCTCTGAATAATACTGTTTGTAATGTTGTGTAGCTGAAGCAGTAATTTTAATAATGGTTGAATCAAGAGATAAAGTAGCCTTATGCTTACTGCTATAATAAGAACTAGCTCTTACCTTCAAATCCCACCTTCTCCAGAAGGTTAAGGGGATACCACATTAGGGGCTTGTTGCCAACAGGCAGCATCGGTTTGGGGGTGTTGTATGTCAGATCAGTCATACGAGAACCCCCACCAGCCGCCATCAGCACTGCTTGGAGCTCCATGATGTTTGTTGCAGATGGCTAAGAGAGACAGAGACAAAGAAGGGTATTTCTATAAAATACACAACCAGAACAATGTAACTAAAAACATATAATATACAGTACAGACAACAGGTGCAGACTCAGTGCTTCAACACATTACAATTGAATAAAATATGTATAACATATTATAAAAGTCTTATGTTATTCAGATAGAACAATGCAATTTCCTAAAATGTAAATCAACAACATGGGTAAATAGGCTATTGTGTGTCAATTCAATGGCTTTATGCACAAGACTGCTAAAAGGTCCTCAAGAGATTCACATTTCCCTTTTTTTAAAAATAAGAAAATGGATGTTTATTACTTTTATTATTACTTTGCAATAAATGCATTTTTTGTGAAATTGCTGTAGCTCAACTCTAATCTTTTAGTCTGATGCTGCTGCAATGCCTCAGCTGTGTACTCCAATCAAACTGCCACTCCCTGCTGCGCCTCATTTAACTTATTCAAAAACATCCTAGCTCAGACTCTAACATAAAGCCATTTTCTGGGCTCCACTACAAACCAAAGGGTGAATCCATCACTTGTCATGTGAATGTTTTTATGCCATTCATAGGAGGAATCAAATCAACTGGCCAAGTCAATCAAACGACCTAAAACCCATCAATGCATACTCGGCTGTACTGGAGGACAACGGCAATGGCCCATCACAGCTATCACAGGACGAATGGCAGGGTACACCCTGGACAGACTGACAGTTTATCAAGGGGTTAACACAGAGAGACACACAACCATTGACATTCACAGCTAACAACAACTTAGAATCCCCAATTAACCTAACCCTGCGCATGTCTGGACTGTGGGAGGAAGCTGGAGAACCCAGAGAGAACCCACACAGACACAGGAGAGCAGCCAGCTGGTGGATTCAAAACAAGGACCTTCTTGCTGTGAGGCAGCAGTGCTAACCCTTGCACCACTGTGCTGCCAAGTAGAAGTTCCCTAATCCAATATTTCGAAATCAGGTACTAGAGGCCAATCTATTCAATTATTTTCCACATCATTCTGGTTTTTTTAGACATCATACGCCAGCAGCAGAACATTAGGGGCTTACAAGAGAGCTAACATAGCACACAGGAAGCTAACAGTAGAGGGTCAGCATTTTTAGAGGTATTCCTCGCCTGCTACAGGCATTTAGTAGTTTGAGAAATTGCAATTTGTGGCCAGGTGAATTGATACAACTAAAAAGCTAAAACAATGATTCATTCCCTGGCAACTTTTTACTCTTGCTCATTTGCTCTTGCTCCCATGATGCTTGCTGGGATGCTGCATGGATTTCATTTTACAATGTTAGGAAAGCAATCTATTTCACAGTACTGGGTTGATGGACAGTGTCACCAATGAAACACGGGAGTTAACTGCTCTCATCTCTGAATGTCATGATCTTTCTGGCAACACACAATCTGTTTCATTCATATTAATTTCCAGGGCATTCACAGCTGCTCGAATTTTATCTGAGACTGCTATTCTTGGTGTTTCTTATCTTCTACCTGTCATATGCACTCCTCTGCCTCTCACTTTGTTTCCATCCATTCGCTGGTATCAACCTTTAATTCATCGTGATGCCAGTGCATCACATCATTAGCAACACCTGGGAACATCTGTGCTTCATTGTGTGTAAACATTGATGTCTGCACTGTAACTTATGCCACTGCACACCACAGTGAGCGAGAATGTTTAGCAAAAAGAGCTAATGAGATTTGCACATTGTGTCCAACATGGTGAAATATGATTGAAATACATCTAAAGTTGCGCCATTCTTTGAGCGTTTCAGTCAGAGATCACTTTTTCAGTACAGCATGTGCTTCACACAGCACCTGCTATAAATAAGACCAACTGTATACTATACCTTCCAGGCAAATACATTGCGTAGGTGCGCTGCGCACACTCAAAACAGACCGCACGAACCGGGTGTGCCTTTACGTATATCGTACACACATCCTGAGTCCTAAACATTTCTGTCCAATTTATCGTCTGGCGTGTCATCGCTGCTGTTACAACTACCGCCAAACTGGCATGGGTGGTCAGATCATACGCTGTTGACTGAGTACACACTTCTCCTTTAGAGAAATATATCTAAACCTACCTGTCAGAGTCTCTTCGAACCCTGCTGTTCGGTTGCCTGGAAGTGACAGCTGTGCTAGACGCATGTAAGTTGCTTGCTGTCAGTGTTGTTAGCACAAGGCTAAGGACCAGCGGCGAGCGGTAAGCAATGCTGCTGCTTCAAAGACAAATCACAACCTGCCGGACAGGTTCTCTGAACACCGACAGGCAACTTAAATAAAATTAAATTGCAGAAAGGAGGTTACTCGCCAAGTGATTTGACAGCAATCACGCAAACAGATAGCATTGTATGACG
>VUQK01029527.1:0-10177 GCA_015106715.1 Bujurquina vittata | reverse complement strand
TATTTTTTTCACTTTAAAAACATTTTTCAAATTTTTTTTTTTTTTTAATGGGACACCATGTTTGTAGTTAAGAAGTTCAAATAAATTTAAGTTCAGTTGTGGGGTTACCTTCTAATTTAAGATGAGAAATCAGATGTTTGTAGTATATTACCAACAACACAACTAAGAATGATGAGTAAACAGATGTTGCAAGACTGTGCAAAGGGTGCAAAGGGTGCAAGCCATGATTATCATTATTTTTTTTTACAGTCTATCTTAATACAATAGTCATATCATACAGAAAAGATGCAGATGCAAAAGCAATGACAGCCTCTGTATGAGATCCCGGCTGTGCTTTCTAAAGTCATTACAAATTATTTAAAAATACAGATGATTTGGGTGTGACAAAACTACAGTTAAAGCTTGTGTGAAGTGGCTGATATTCAAAAATCCTACCAACGGCTGGACAAAGCTGGCCTGACAGCCAACACGGAGGCACTAATCATGGCAGCAGAGAAATAAACTCTGAGCATAAGATCAGTAGAGGTGTCCACCACACTAGGCAAGACCCCCAGGCGCAGGTTGTGCAGAGATGTCCCTGAGACCTACATAACAGCAGGGTGCAAGATGCTGGCAGGCAGGGCATATATGGAACGCCATAACCAAGTGGCTGGTATGGTATACAGGAACATCTGTGCTGAGTATGACCAGAGGTCACAATGGGATGTCCCCCCCAAGAGTGATCCTGTGGGACTTCCAGATACAGACGGGCAAACTTGTGATGACTAACCGATAGGACATCGTGGTGGACAAACAGAAGAAGAAAGCTGTAGTGAAAATAGTGTGTTGCAATACCAGCTGATGGCAAGATCAAGAAGAAAGAAGACAAGAAGTTTGATAAATACCAAGGGCTCAGAGAGGAGCCTGATGTTCAGATTTCATATGATATAATGATGATGACGACCGTGATTATTTATGCATAAAGGTGCAGTTTGCTCCTGGTTTTATAAACTGCAGAGAGATCCGTATAAAGCAAGGAAACTTAATCGTATATGAATAACAAAAATAAATGACACAGCTCGGGGTGCTTAATCATCACAGGTCAGCTTAATGTTCTGCTACATTTGCTGAATGTGTTTAAGTGAAACAAATTTCATTGGTCCCTCTCAGTCTCAAAAGTGTTCTTACCTTAAAAGGTTTAACGGGGGTGACTATGAGTAAAATGAAATTTAGGGATAAGTGTCATACACTGAGAGATCCACCTTTCATCAAAATTGGAGATTGTATTACAGAAAGGATTTGTCTTGTCATTTTTATTGAATTCATGGCCTTTTGAGTGACAATTGCCAGCTGCACCATTAATAACAGAAATAAACAAAATATAGCTTCAAGCAGTGCGTTGATATTTTGACCCCTAAGTGTGATGAATACTCAGAAGGTATTGCCAAAACACAGGAGAGAAGTATCTGTTCAAGCACTTCAGCTCATCACACTTAATTGATTTAAAGGTGGAATGCTAAGGATTTTAAGGTTTGAAGGCCACTGAGAGACATGAGATTTTATAAGTATAAGGATCCTACAACAGAAACCAGCAATTGCAGGATTCTTGATTGTGTCATGCATGTTAACCTGACGCATTACTGTTTTAGCCGCAGAAAGGTCTATGGAGTTTCTCATCTCAGTACATTTTTTTTTCTTTACTTGCATTCTTTACATGTTGTATGGTTTGATCTATTTTTTTATGCTCCAGTAAGACATGCCGAGGGTGTATCCCACCTCTTATCCAGTGTTAGCAGGTGTAGGCTCCAGCCCCCCAGTAAATGGGTTGGATAAGCCGTAAGAAACCAGATGCAAGGATGAATGCTGAATCTTTCGGTTAAGTGGGGTAGGAAGGCTAGCCTTCAAATGTTAATCCAAGCATGCCTCCATTCCTGAGTATCCTTCCTGCAAACACAGGGTCAAGTGGCTCCAAAATAGACAAAATTAGAATAAATATCAAGGTCTAAGGTTAACTCTGGGTGGTTTCAGTATGGTTGTTGAAGGAAAACAAACAGTTCAGCTTAATACACTTGTAAACAGCAAACATCAAGGCTCGTGTGAGCTGCCTGCAGCTTTACAAGCATGCAGCTTTTAAATGAATTCTTTAAAATCATGCATTAACTTTGGTGTTGACAGTATTACTACTGACAAAAGAAGCCATTTATTCCCAAAGCAAATGCCATGGATGAAAAACCAGGTTAGACACCGGCTTCAAATGTGGCACTGCCTTTCAGACTGACAATCCTGCAGCATGAGGCACAGCTAGAGCCTACTTAATATATTACCTCAGTCACAGTTTAGATTAACTACTGCATAAATTGTAAATAAATAGTTAATTATATTACATTTAGCAAACAATGAAATGATAATTAGTTCAATATTTATTTAAAAAAATGCTCAAAAAAATTTATAGCATTGCAGGCTGTAAAAATAGTCGCAAACTAAACATCCACGAGTAATGCCAGGGACTCTGAGGAACTTTTTTTCTTAGCTCAGGTCTGTTATGAACCCGGTGTTTCACTGTATTGAACATTCATCTTCTTCCATTGCTTTCATTGGTTGTAGCAGGTGTATACTTCAGGACTGAGACAAGCTGACAGACACATTTAATGATATTTTCAACCACCTCCTTTCTTGCTGTGTTTCTCACTGTGTCCCCCCTATGTATAATAAATATTTGTCATCTCATTCTCATACTCATCTACAAATTATTTAAAAGCCTGGCACTCTTTGATATCAATAACACACGTGCCTCATGATTAGCATCAATTTGCCAACTGAGCTAACAATTTAACATACCACACCACTTTCACTCTTTTAGTAGAGTGTAATCGATAACTACAGCTCAGCATTTAAGACTATCATCCCAAGAAAACTGACTGACAAGCCACGTGTTCCAGAAATTTCACACTCACTCCAACCAGAGCGTTATGCACAACTCCTCTAATCCCTCTTCACCTGATTATCAACGTGCTAACAACTTAAACGCACACGTTAAGCTTGCAGATGATTCTAAAGGCATCGGCCTCATTTTTGACAGTGACGAGGCTGTGTTAATGAGGAGTCATCAATTGTAAAGTAAAGCTGAACAAAATTCAATGCCAGTGTAGAGTGGGCAATCAGTTTTTAAATCTGCTACTGTATTATCCTGAATCAAATTCATTTCTGCTCTGATGTGACACTCTTAGAAACCTTGTAGATTATACATCAATGGTTATATTAAAAGAGCAGGAGCACCTTTAGAATTTAGTTGTTTTTCTAAAACATTTTTCAGGAGGTTATTATCTCCCTTATCTATTAAGTCCAAATCCCCAAGATATTTTCTGTAATGTTTTATATGAAAAGGGAAGCTGGGACAAGAATATATATATATATATATATATATATATATATATACATATATATATTTGGCATTTTTTTGGTGTTAAATTAATCTCCAGATTATTGTTGATTCATTTTCTTCTGGATCATCCCTACTTCCTAGTATTATCAAAAAGTCTAATTTTCTCGGTCTAAGACTCTTGACACATTGCCTTCCGGTTTTGTGTCAGAATTTTGCATGTATGATGTTTCCATCTCATAACACAGAGATTCAATTACCCATGAGCACGGACATTAATACACCCACACGGTTATTTGATCTCAGATTAGCTAGTATTTCACCCATGACATCCACTTGTGTTTAAGGAATGTTACAATTATGTTTATCCGCTGCTGTTGTAGTGACAAAAAAACAAACACAAAAACATGTTTGCGTCCGTACTCGGGGACATAGACTGGATTCTTGATACTGTGTTCTGTATTCTGAGATCCCCTCCACCCCTGCTGCCATGGCCCATTTCCCCCACAGGAACCATTAATGTTTGAATGTTATTTTCTTGGCTCCTGTTCAGCTCATCCACTCACAGCACAGCTGTCTGTGCCACCTGATGATCAAAAAATCTGGAAACAGTGTTTTTTAAATTCTTACAGGGAACAATGAAAATGAAATATTTATTATGACATAAATCACAAAGGTACTCCATAAATTCACTGATTTGGTATTGTATTTTCACACCCATTACAGTGTTACAGTACTTATAATGTAATGTACTTGTAATTTAAAATTCAATTCAAATTGTAGACTGCACTATATTATTGGTAGAAACCCAGCAACCCACTGTGACACTAGAGAGAAAAAAACATGTTGAATGAATATTTCTGAATTTACTATAATATACTATATAACCCAGAGGCCACATTAAAAATCTAAAAAGACTCCTCCAGCTTAGCCAGGGTGACACAGAGGAGTTCCCAAACTGGTCGAAAGACATAATATCACCAGTGTGTCCTGGGTCTACCCTAGGGCCATCTTCCTGCAGGACATGTGTGAAACATCTCACCTAGAAGGTATACAGGAGGGCTCCTAGTTAGATTCCTGAATCACCTCAGCTGGCTCCTTTCACCGTGAAGGAGTAGTGGCTCTACTCTGAGCCTCTCCTGAATGACCAAGCTCCTCTCCTTATCTCTAAGGGAGAGCTCAGCCACACCTTGGAGGAAGCTCATTTCCACCACTTCTATCTGTGATCTCAGTATTTCAGTCAGAGCTCTTGGCTATAGGTGGGGGTAGGAGCATAGATCGAGCAGAAAATTGACAGCTTCGCTTTTACACTCAGCTCTCTCTTTACTACAGCTCACTTGTACAGTGTCCACATCATTACAGATGCTGTGCTATCTGTCAATCTCCCACTCTACTCTTCCCACACTCATGAACAAGACCCCTAGATACCGAAACTCTTCCATTTGAACATCAACTCATCCCTGACCTACCAGAGCTTGTGGACAATGGAGTTCCCAGCAGGTACACCTTCAAGCACCCTGCCCAGGGACTCAAAGATGGCTGAACTGTTGTTCGGCACATAAGTGCAAATGGCTGTCAGAACCTGTTCCCCAAACTGAAGGTGGAAGGAAATAGCCTTCTCATCTGCCAGGGAAAAACCCCAATGTATGGTATGCCCACCCCCCACCCCCTGCAGTGCACTGATGGTAACTTCAGAGCTGTAGAGTCAGCCCCTCTCCAGGAGACTGGTTCCAGAGCCCAGCTGTGCAGTGAAATGAGCCTCACTGTATCTAGCTATACTTCTCAATCTCAAGCATTAGCTCAGGTTCCTACTCCACCAGAGTAATGTTAAGGTTAAATTATTTTAGGAATACAGTATATGTTGCAATTAAGATGTTCCCTTTGTTTACAGGGTCCTACTGTATATAAAGTCTTGTTTGTTTTTTAATAAATAAACACAATACAGTCAGATTAGTATTTTTGAAAGTGTCACACTGTTTTGTGGATTGTTCTTCTTAGTTGTAAAAATATTTTTGTATAACCGGAGAATCAAGCTTGATGACCTTTTTTGTTTTTTACTTTCCCTATGAACCAGTTCAATATTTCAATAGCTCAGATTCTGATCACAGAGCCAAACATAAAATTGCATAAAAATTGGCCCCTAAAGGTAATGTGAATCCAAAATGGAGCTTTTATGGTGTAATGTGGCTTTACTGTCGTGAGCTATCGTAAATTTTTATTGCGACAACCATTTGAAGGCACTTTATTTTGTGAATTTTACATGCACTGGACAACCTGGGTTGGGTGAGCATAGTGTGGAGACCATCCTTAGATGTTCAGTTTTTAATTTAATGCAGAGACTTCATCTTGTTCTGGTAAATCCTAATATGGAAGAAAGCGTCCTGTCGTGATAAACCACTGCTATAGCGAGCATATCAAATCTAAGCCTTTCAAAACTTGTAAAATCTTCATTGAGTGTTTTAAGAAGTAGAGACGTTAATCTTTTACAAAGCAACTTCGCAAATTTGAGTCAAACTTTGCATCTACATCTTCGTATCTGTCGCTGCAGAGCCTCCAGCAGACACAGAAGGATTTATGAGGCAGCAGTGAGCTGTAGAGTCACTTTATGAGCTGGCAGCCGTCTTCTGTGGGCAGGTGCTCAGCCATGTTTTTACTGCCATTGCTCTCCTCCTCCTGCTCCTCCTCCTCTATCCCCCGCCATTCTGGCAAGTCATAGAGGCCTCATCAAGGACAATGGTAAGTCTCTCCTTGTGTGTATACAAAAGAGGATGTCTGATACAGGCTGAATTAGAAATAAAAGGTCATGCCTGGTATAGAAGCTGCTTAAATAGTTCCAACAGTAATATATATTTTAAAAAAACTAAATTCTTTCTCTGCTATCAATTACAATTTAACATCTGTTCCTGGTCTTATCTGTTCTTTAGACAAATAAGCAATTTGGAAATATAGATCATATTTTCCAGCCAATTTGCTGTTAACATTGGATGAAATTCAATAAAGTTGGTCGATTAAAAAAAAAACCTTATTTTTATTTACAATATTTGACAATCATTACACATTTAGTTTCGGGATATTTCCACTAAAGTATGATTATGGTTTTATAAATATGGTTTTCTAAAAGGAGCGGTTTAACACTGCAGAAAATATTTACTTGCTTATAAAATTTGAATACTATAACACAAATACTGGAAACGGGGAATCAAGTTTGGCTCTGATCAGGTAACGCAGTCTACCAAGTCAACAGAAACCTCAAAAATCAACTATAATAATATTAGAAACAAAAATTTTCAATAAAAAAATTAAAAAAAAATTCTGGGTTGTGTGCTAGCAGATAAAAAATTGCATATGTTAGCTGATACTCTAAGCATCGTTATATTAATTTAGAATTGTATTTGTGTCAAACACATCTTGTAGTGAAAGTCCAAATTTCTGAGTTTTAGCTTTTCTGTTCATTAATCAAATGTTCTTTGTGTTATTTAGCTATTTGGGAAATGAGTATAGTTGTTTGACATGCAGCAATTAGTGTACGGTGGGATTTTAGAGCTCATTTTGTTGAAGTTTGCAGAGCGTGGAAATATTGTAAACACCAACTGACCCCTTACTCAATATTCATTTTTTCTTAATTGTTTGGCTTATACATATATATATATATATATATATATATATATATATGTGTGTGTGTGTGTGTGTGTGTGGGTAAAGCAGAATAATAGTAAGACTGACAGTGTGCAGGAGAGTCCTGCAAATTGCATTAATAAATAATATGTACACTAGCTCATAATAGCCTAATGTTATGACTAAATCTTCAGTGACTGCATTAAAATTCTGTAGTTCCAATCACATACTTGATTTAATGAATAAAGAAAAGTGTTCATAAAGATGTCATTCTGCATAGCCGACTTAATTTAGAGCACCCCTTAAAAACAATCAAATTAACATGAGATGAACTGTAAATAGTAAATCACAGAGCTAAAACTTTATACCTAAGGAAGTAATAAGGGCATTCATCACGTTATTAGTTTATCGCCTATAGTAATTTAAAGCAATTGCTTCGGGCCCAACACTGTCAGTCTCGCTGAGGAAGCTGTACTTGGCAAATAGTAGGCATTTCTGTACAATCAATTGTCTGTGGACAAACAGCAGTACAGGATATATAGCTACTTAGTCAAATGTAGCTGAAATGTTTGTGTCCTCTGTGACCATTTGTGGGTGAGGGAAAAGAAAGGAGAGTAGAGAGAAAGAGCCCGAGTTTCATAATTACTAATGATTAAATACAGTAATGGTGTAAAAACACACAGGGATTAAAAAGATGATAAAGAAGAAACACTGAGTACATTACGGGAAAAGTTCATTTTGTCCAACATGATTCATACTAACTCAAAATGCTTTAAAAAAAACAAAACGGATTGGTATTGTATTGTATGAACTATAAACACTTTTAACTATATGTGTGATTGTACAGTAGCTTCCCCCAGAACTGTACTCGAATGTTAATAGCAACATAGAGAAACTGGGTGTTATTTCAAGATGCTTTGTGGCCAATCAAACCTCTGCATTTTTACATGCATTGCTATACAGTTCCTCAATGACCACTTAAGGCTGGCTCCAAGAACAACTGAATTCCCACTGAACGTATGTATGTCAAATTTAGTTTCACTAAGACCCACACTGGGAAATGAGAATCACATCAAGGGCCAGACATATACAGTGTATTGATATGGTTTTATATTATCAACAGTCTATGTCTCTGCCAGGATTTTCACATATAATTTGGTCAAAACAAAGCCCTCAGCTAGCCAATAAATTCAATTTATTAGACACTATGAAAATTAATTAAATAAAATAATGAATTTTGATTACATTTTTACAGATACAGAACACCTCAAACTTACGGTTGTGCTCCTCAAACCATTCCTGAACCATTTTGCATTATCCTGCTGAAAGCTGCCACAGCCATCGGTGAAAACTCTTCCCATGAAAGGGCGTACATGGTGTGCAACAACATGTCAAAGCAATATCCACATGAATGGCAGGACCCAAGGGTTCTCAGTAGAACATTGCTCAAAGCATTGCACTGTCTCCACCAGCTTGCCTTTAACCCCCCCATAGTGCATCCTGTTGCTGTGTTTCCTAGGTAAGCAATGCACCAAGCTATCCATGCAATGTAAAAGAAAATGTGATTCGACACCTTCATTGCTTCGTGGTCCAGTTCTGACTCACATGCCCATCGTTTGTTTCTGCTGTGGACAGGGGTCAGAATGGGCACCTTCACTGGTCTGCAATTATACAGCCCATATGCACTAAAGTGCGATGCACTGTCTATTCTGACACCTCTCTATCAGAACAAGTATTAACTTTTTTGGCAATTTGAGCTACAGTAGCTCGTCTGTTATATTGGACCACAGGGGCCAGCCTTTGGTCCCCATATGCATCAGAGAGCCTTGGCCACCCATGACCCTGTTACTAGCTCAGCACTGTCCTTTCCTTAAACCACTTTTGATAGATACTGACCACCGCAGAGCGGAAGCACCATACAAGTGTCAAACACGCTCAGATCCTTACACTTGCCCATTTTTCCTGCTTCTAACACATCAAGTTTGAGGACAAAATGCTCACTTGCTCCCTAATATATCACACCCCCTAACAGGTGCCACGATGAAGAGATAATGAGTGTTATTCATGTCACCTGTCAGTGGTCATAATGTTATACCTGGTCGGTGTGCACGTAGCCTGGTACAAGAAGAGCATTTTGTTCTCTGGAACTAATTTCTCTATTCAAGATAACTATAGCAGGGACAGAATTGTATCTAATTCATGTAGTTAAATCATGTTTAAGACTTAAAGTTATGTTAAGTTAAGGATGTGAACACAGCAGGTGGTTGCTATTTTGTCTTTGTCAGCATTCACTTGCTCAAAAACAGTTTTTAAAATAAATGTTTTTTGTTAACCAAACTAGAATAATATTTAACCTTTACATACCGTTCATACTATAATCCATCCTTTCAAAATATTCACTTCAATTTTATTAATATAGCATTAAATCACAGCAGCAGTCACTTCAAGCCATTGTGTATTGTAATGTAAAGAGCCCACTGTAATACAGAGAAAACCCCAATGACCAGATGACATCCCCCCATGCAGTTTTAATATTCCCCCACGACCCTTCAAAGAATAGCAGGTGCCTGTATCTGTGAGGACCTGGACAAATGTGGTGGGAACACAGACAGTTCTCATGTCAGTGGCAAGGTCCCATTTGAACTACTGTCCCATAAAAAACTGCAAACTTGGCATGTACAGTTTTACAGTTTTGAGATTCTCTAAAACCAACATTTTCCTTGATTTCACCCATACTGGTGGATTTAAATGCATTTCAATAGGTATAACTAAAATTTGACCTGTAGTAGCCTCAGTATTGCACCTGTAAACCAGTATAACAGTATAAAAATTTAAAATATTGTCATTGTTGTGTATTTGGGGTCACTTTGAGTCATCAAATAGTGACATTTAGGGTATTTTTTTTTTATTCCTGCTAAATGTAAAAACAGGTCAAATTCAACCCAAACAGTGTGTAAGGGTTAATTTTGCTGTGAATTACAAATGTTCCTTAGTAATGTTCCTTATTAACTAATTGTGACACACTTCTTCAAAAAAGCAAGAGTAGTGATTTTCTTTAAGTATAATAATAATTATAAAAACATCAATAATATTTTTAATAATAATAATAATAATAATAATAATAATAATAATAATAATAATAATAATAAAGCCAAGTTCAGTTCGTTAATACTGTGCTTTCAGACCTCTTGAATCTTTTTATTG
>VUQK01029523.1:14125-39136 GCA_015106715.1 Bujurquina vittata | reverse complement strand
AAGTATTGGAAAAAGCAATTATCTTTATTGGACTGGTATTAAAACGATTTAAAAAAATATTTTTTTTTATATTAAAAAAAAAAAAAGCATTTTAAAGCTTTTTTCCCCTAGGAAAGCACAATACTGGCATATTCATTTTCACACTGTTTACAGTTGTTTTGGCCATAAAGAAAATAATAATAATAGCACAGAGAATACAAAAAAATATATATATTTGGCCTTTGTCAATCTCTCAGTTTTTCCAGCAGGTGGAGTTTTACAATCAGACTAGACAGGGAATTAAATTAGATGCCAGCCTTTTTTTAATGTGCTTTGGAGTGGGTTGGGGTCCATTCTACAGGTGCAGAAGGTGGTCTTGTTTGAGCTCATTCTCTGCGGGTTTGGCCTCATCGCTGACAGACCTCCTGGAGAACAGCCTCCACTGCTCACTCAAATCTTCAGAGAAGAAAGATAAACAAAGAGAGATCAAATTTCACGAACAGAAGAAAAAGAGCACACAAACCTCGTACACCCAGGCAAATCTTTTCCTAAAGAAATGTCTTTAATTTCTGTTCAGAACATGCCAGAACCAGTCTCACCAAGATCGCTCTTATCTGCGGTGTAAGGACCTTCAGCTGCAGAGCCTTCATAACCACCAGATCCTTCTTCACCCACGTCCATTACAGGTAACTCATTCAGTGGTGACTCCTCCTCTTCTGTCTCTTCTTCCTCTTGCTGTTCTTCCTCATCATTCTGCTCCATCAGTGGACTCTCATCCTCCACAGGCTCTGCTTCTCTGAAATCACAATACAAGTAACATTTTGAAAAAAATGTTGATGGACTTTGGATTTTGAGTTGCAAGGATTATCTGATAAATACATCTTCTTTTAGCTGCTCCCTTTAGGGCTCACCACAAGCACTGCATCACCTGCCTCCATCTCACCCTATCCCTTGCATGCTCATCTGTCACATCTGCTCTCTTCATATCCTCCTTCACTGCATACATGAATCTTCTCTGTGGGTGTTCTCTTTTCCTCCTGCCTGGCAGCTCCATATTTAACATCCTGTGTCCAACATATCCACTGTCCCTCCTCTGCACATGTCCAAACCATCACAACCTCCCCTCTCGCTTTGTCTCCAAGCCGCTCAACCTGAGCTGTCCTTCTGAGGTACTAATTTCTGATCCTGTTTCCATCCTGTTCACTCCCCATGAAAATCTTAACATCTTCAGCTTTGCCACATCCAACTCAGCCTCCTGTCTTTTTAGTCAGTGCCACTGACTCCAAAATATACTTTATAGCAGGTCTCTCTGTCTTGCCTTTCACTCTTACTGCTATCCTTCAGTCACAATTCACCCCTGACACTCGCCTCCACCCGCTCCAGGGTGTGAAGGCATTTTCAGATCTTTGTGACAGCAAAGTGACTGATGAATTTACAACTTTGGGCTGCTGTTAACTCGCTAACTATAGGTCCAACACTTCACCCATGTTATTTCCTGTTGTTTTCTGCCTTTAACCTCACCACATAAGATACATTTTAGCCTGACTGCACCATTACAATACCGTGCACAGTCTGAGCTTGTTTGCTTATTTGCTTTGTGCACATCTTTATCATATGTATTCATTCATGAAATTTATTGACCTCACATTTTAACCACAAGAATAGGTGAAACCCCCTCTGTGCTCAGGCCCATTTTATTTTAAGATGAAAGACTAAAACAAGGCTCCCAATGTAAAGGTACTGACGGCTTCAAAGTAGTTAAAGGTAAATGTGTCTTCTTTTTTCTGGAGGAAGTCTATAATTCACACACAGCGAAAACCTTTCGGCTTCCTTGTTCAGTTTAGATTAATTTAGATTACATTAATTAATTACTAAATGTATAATATTTATATATAATACTGTGCTTTTCAAATAGAATAATCCAAGGAGCTTGGCACATACAAAAATACAAAACAATAGGCGAGAAGCAGCAGCCCACTTCCTCTGTGCACTTCCTTGTGACTTCCCGTTCAAGGCGTGCTGAAAAAAGGACGGCTGCTGCGAAAGCCCTGGTGATTACAAGCACGCTTGGACAACAAGACTCAGACAAGGCAGATAGTGTTCATATTTTGAGGTTATTCACATTTGTGCAGATTGTTGGCAGCCTACTCTTGTAAATCTGCTCTCTTCTAACTTTGTTGGTGCGTCTGCGATGAGTTTAGAGCGTGCCCTCTCTACGCGCTCTGGATCTGTGTCATCGTGGGGATACGTGAAAAACATCCAGGGTTTTTGTAAAGTTATTTGGAAGCTTGTGTTGTCATGCAGAGAAGATTTTGATAACACAGTAGAAGCACTCTTCCTCTTAAGTGATGTTCACTTTAGAAATCTTTTATTTCTTCTACAATCTAATGTTGTTAGCTGAAAGGATTGATCTTAAGAGGAACTCTAAAAGAGGAAGTTTAGTGTAAAGACCAAGATTGTGATACTCTTACTTTTTTTTTAGAAGTCACATATATTAAAAGATTAATTCTTTCACAGATAAATTACGTGATAAACAGAAACACGTACATAAGCTGCTTCCTAATTTATTAAGTTTAAAATAGTTGAAATCAGTAGGTCTAAATAAGAAGCTATTTACAAACTATTCAACCACTTTTGATGTGTGTGTTTGAATCTTTTAATATAAGTATACATGTCCTCTTAGGATAAGCAGTATGCGCACCCATTTGGTCAATTTTAACAAAGTAGTAGTGAAGCTTGAAGTACCTGCCAGCTCATTTATGCAGAAAGTGCAACAGAGTAACAACTGAACTGTGGTGAATGTCAGCAAAAACTAGCTGGATGGTTTGCCCACCAAGTATATCACAGTCAGCACTGATGCCATCATCACAGGCGTTCACATAAGTCACTCAGGATGTCAGTGAGTTTCAGTTTTATTGGAAAGACTGTTTCTAAAGCGCAGACCGGAAATCTGCTTGATATGAGAAAGATAAAAGTATGTAAAGTAAATTTTCACCCAAACCTACCCACACTGTCTCTGCAGCTGTCTTAATACCCTGTTGCTGCACATACTTCCTCTGTTGTGCAGTCTGCAGTAAGCAGAGCTAAAGTCTACCTCCTGTTTGGAAGCTCTTCACCACAAACAAGCACACACTCCAGTTTTATGATCAAATATATACGAGTTCATTTGTTGATATCATGGGGAATGCTTTTATTTAATTAAACATTTTCTCTTTACACCATTGCGTACAATATAGTTTGAAGTGGCCGTAATGTTTTGAGAGTGTGGCAGCTCTGATTTCTCTGTGGCATACACATTTTCAAGACATGTATACTTTGGATAAAGTTTTCTGAGCCGAGAAGGGCCCAGAATTCCTCACATATATTCCAGACTGTGTAAAGGTGAAGCAAAACAGACCAAACATTAGCTGATTTAAGTTCTAAATATTCTAAATATTTCTATGTCTGCGTCTTGTGACAATAAGAAAAAGATCCTGAGCTATTCAGGGCTTTCTTACTCCAGCTGTAACCTCCCTGCACTCTCTCTGTCTTTCTTTATCCCTCCACGTTGTCTTCTATTTTGGCTTTTCTTGGCCACCTACCTCACACTTATATACTCTCAAACAACACACACACACAACACAAGAAAACACACAGGCAAGCACACACAGAAAACCTGCATTGCTATAGTTTTTTTTTTTGACCAAGGTGCAGCATCAGCATTTTTCATATTTAAAGCTTTTGTCTAAAACCAGCACTCTATCTTGAAGATGTTTTGTTTTTTGCAGACCCAATTGAACATTTATGTGAACTCGCTGCTGCCTCTTTCCTCTGAGCAGCTCACAAATCAAATAAATCTTCACATCCCAGATGTGAGCAGTCTCACACAGACATGCACACAACACATGAGCACTTACAGATCCTCTGCGGCTGAAGCAGGCAGTTTGGATGGTAGATCTGGACTCCACTCCATCTCCGGGCTTTGTTGAGTCACACAGTTGGCCTGGTCACCATCAGGGTTACATTTCACAAACTTATACACAGCGGTCCGTGGTGCTCCTGGAGACAGACAAGTGTCAATCATTTTACATTTTCCACCACTAATAGTACATTTTACTTTTAATCATACAGTTCTTGGGCAACATTTCTTGCACCACTGGATCAGTTTAGAGTGACAGTGTGTACCATCTCCATATTTGGAGAGTTTCAAAAGATTATTCTGCAACAGTGTAAAGTAACAGTTGCCTCGATGGCCTTCCGAGGTGTTTATTTTCTTAAGGATTTAGTTAAAATAGGAAGTACCAGCATTGCAACTTTTTCTTCATACGTTGCAGCAAGTTGAGCGTGAAGGTTGCATTACGCAAAAACCATAAGAGTTGTTTTGTACCAACCAACATGAAGTGTTTCTCAGCTACAGCAGGCAAGAGATGGTGATTAGTTTGGGTGAATACTTCATCAAATAAAATTCACATGCCCTCACTATCATGTCTGTTTGGTACTTCCTGCTGCTGTTGAAATTTTGTAAAAATTGGATAAGAAAAGTACTTCATCGATGTAGAAACATATTGATGAGGTACATGAATTGTTTTAAGAGGCAGTACTGATAATCTTTATCATGCTGATACTACTGACAAAGATCATCTCCCACTATGTATTATTCAGACAGTTAATATGTGCACGTCAGACAGCTGGATGTTTTGTATGACAGGCTTCCTGTCATAAGGAAGTCAGTAAATATGCATGTGAAAAGTCAGCAGGCCCAATATGCACTGCCATGTGCCAATAGTGTGACATTATTGAACACCCACATTTAAAATAAAGTCTAATATTATTATTCTCATCCAGCCAAAAATTAAATACATGAAAGAAAACTGGATCTATTTACCATTCTGATTTAGATGTAACTGACAAATCAAATTATTAAATGGTCAACAAAATACGACAGACTTCTGAAGTCCCTCCACCAGACCATAAAAACATGGGAAAGTCTTTCTGGTATTTTAAATACAGAAACGTCACAAGTACACAGGAATATATGTAACGGTGGCTGATTAATTAGGGCCCCGGAAGTTAAAATGACTTTATTTAGTATCGGATATATTTTACTGTACGTGAAAGGGTTTGACCATTTTGTTTTACGAGCCTATATTAAAAATAAATAAATAAATAAAAACCCCTCAAAGTTCAACAAGTGTCGTCGAAACTTAAGCCGGAAAGTGAAACCCCTTTGTTCCTTCCGATACCTGGAGACCAAAATCACCATTACATCATGACCTCTTATTGTAAAGTACACATTATGTATATATATATATATATATATATATATATATATATCTTTTTTTTTATATACATACGTTAGATTTGATATGTTCTTTGTAGTCTCTTTCTCACCCTAAAAGGATGCTGAGCCCCGTGGCTTCATTAAATGAGTCAGAGGGACTTACAGTAACCAGAGTATGCTGACACAAAGAGTTGGATACCAGTGAAGTGGAGCAGTTCCTATTTTTCTGCTTGTCAATCAGAAACCTGCTCAGGGCCCTGGAAATCCCAGAGACTTCTGTGCGTCAGGATGTTTCCCCGAAACGCGCTTAAGCTGTCAGGATGGTAAACATGTCCAACAACAACAACCTAACCGAATAAACTACACTGCGTCATAATAAGAGCGAGAAAGTAGCTTTAATTTAATTGTCGGACTTACCCTTTGCGTTGTGTAAGGCGAGGCAGGAGATAGCGAGGAGCAGAAGCAGTCTCATCTTCACCTTTGTCTCTCTTTAATGAAACAGGGAAATGTGCTGTTGAAGGCTGTCCCTTTGTGAGATGGAGCTTCTTTGCGTAGTCAAGTATAACTGTAACCCGCCTGAGCCAAACTCCCCCTGAAGAAGCTCAGCCCTCCGAGTGCGTCACGGTTTCCTGAGTCTTCATGTGCAGAAAGTGGCTGAAACATCTTCCTGAGTGGAAACTTTTGCATTAGCATCAGATATCGGGGCCGAGTTTGCGCAACTGCAAACTTGGACTAAGGAAATACCAGATGATAGCAACAAAGATTCAGATCTGTGTATTTTTTTCACAATACCGGCCGAAAGGAAGCGACAATTTGCCTTAATTGACTGTCGAGTCAGTTCATGTAGAGATAAAGACGATAGCATCTGAGAGAGCTTCTTCTTTCGCACTATCACCGTTCACTTCAGCTGAATTTGTCCTTTTTTACCATTCTTCAGTGTGTGTGTGTGTGTGTGTGTGTGTGTGTGTGATGGTGCGTCACCCCATTACTTTCTCATTTTTCATTTCACCCAGCTTACTTTGCTTCACCTAATTTCACAGAAGCAGAGAAATGGAAACAGAGACAGAGGCATCATTCAGCAGCTTTAAACCATTAACATAACCTTTGCCGTGTTAAATTATTTACACTCCAAAATGCCACAGGAACAGCTTCATCTCCCGAGATCCCAACAGTGCGCCCATTATCACTGACCTGCCTGCTCTTCACATGCTTGGCTGGGCTCCTACAGTGTGGCTCACTTTGGTCTGAGATAAGCATTCTTTTGATTCTGTGCCTTTTTTGCCTTTTGAGTGCCTCCACATGTCCCGCAGATGCTTATGTTTGTCTGTAATGCATTTAGATACATTCACTGTTCTTTTTTCTAAGTTACAGCTTTGAGACAATATTTTCCAGGAGTCCAAAAGTCCAAAAGCAGTCCCAAAACATATAGATGATCAATATAGCACTGAATGGAGCTATACATTTACTTTTTGAGCTTTAAGAATTGTGTATCTATAATTTTTATTTTTTTAATTAATCCTTTATTTATACAGGAGAAATCTCTTGAGACTTAATGTCTCATTTACGAGAGAGACCTGTGTATTTCTCTCTGTGATATGAGACTGTACAGCTTAAGACAAGTTGAGATATTTTGGCTGCTGACACCTGGTATGAGCCTCGAGCAATGGACTGATGATGACTCAGAGTTGACTCCAGAACTGAAAACATATAAAAAGTATGCAGTTGTAAATCATGTTGCAAGCGTGTGATGCAAAACACGTAATTTTAGGGAAGTGTTGTGACAGAGATTTTTATTTATTTATCTTAGGATTCAACAAGCCGACATCAGCGAATACATTTTGGATCAGGATGAGCAGCTATCTGTCAGTTTCCAGTAAAATAGAATAGAATAGAATAGAATAGAATAGAATAGAATAGAATAGAATAGAATGAGTTAATTGTCATTAAACAGACTGTACACTGAGATTGGAGGGCCGCTCCTGTTCAGTTTCATGCTTTAGGAAGCGATACTTTATAAAACAGAAAATCGACAAATATACAGAAAATGAAACAGAATGTCTAAAAATATATACGCTGTAAAAAAAAGAATTGACATATTATAATGAAGATGGTGAGTATCGCACTAGTGAATGAATACTGGATATTGCACAGTATAGGCATGATCGATATTGTTCAGCATGAATAATATAATATTGGACAGAGATGTGGGTATTGCACAGTTAGAGTGGGCGAGTGTGTGAGTTCAGAGTGGTGATTGCTTTGGCAAAGAAACCGTTCTTGAGACTGTTTGTTCTGGCTTTGGTAGCGCCTGCCACAGGGCAGCAGGTCAAACAGGTCAAAGCCAGGGTGTGAGCTGTCCTTGATGATGTTTTTGGCTCTGCTAAGGCAGCGGGGGTGTATATGTCAATCAGGGGAGAGGGCAGCCAAGGATTCTTTGTGCTGTCTTGACTACCCTCTGAAGCCTCACCATGTCTGCCGTACCGTACTGTGATACAGTACATCAGCAGGCTCTCATTGGATGATTGGTAGAAGGTCAGCAGCAGGTTTGAGTCCAAGTTGTTCTTCCTGAGGACCCTCAGGAAGGGAGGTTGCTGCTGCGCCTTCTTGTATTTCTAATGCAGGGATCTGGGGGGAAATCAATCTGTTAAAAACACAGAAAGTCACTGAATTAAGCGCTCAGTCCCTACACCTTTGTCAAAGACTGATCTTTATCTTTTTCTGTTAATAAAGGAAGTGAGAGTTGAGGGGAGTTTAGCTGCAGCTTCAAAGTGTAAACTAAGTGAGAAATAAAGGAGGGATTGTTAACTTTTAGGTTATTTTATCATTTTAAACTGGTAAAGAGTTTAAAATGTACTGTTTCAGTACAGTCAAACTATCAGTTTTATTATAAAGGAAATATTCAAACATGTTTTTCAAAAGATGGACCATAACATTAAGAATAAATGTGACCTTATACTTATGGTTCTGTATGTACTCCTTTTGAACACTGAGTACATTAAATGTAAAACCAACTTCTGAGAGTTTTTATGGGTTTTGCCTGCACAGTGCTCAAATTCTGTATAACTGCTGAGCAGCTTATGGGGTTTTATTATAGTTTCAATTGTTTTTCTTGATGGAAAGAACTCTAATAACATGAATGAGGAATTCTCAGCATCACATCATCAGCATATCACGTCACTTTACTGTGGTGTTCTAATGCTATACACTTTTTCAAAAGTAAAAACAGAATGATTGATGAATCATTCTCAACTGCATTTGTGAAGACGAAATCTAAATGAAGATGCTGGATCCATGCCAACAAGTTTGAAAAAAGGGTATTTCTTAATCTATAATTGTGCTGACTTAAAGATTTGATTTCCCTAGCGTGGGTGGTATGAAACATCACACCGAGCTGAATCTGTGACGTCTGGGTGGACATTTTCTGGAACAGCCTAACCTGGTGACCCAGTGCGTAACTGTGTGGGGGTGCATCTGTTCATGCTACTGTCAGCGCTCTCAAATATTTGTCGACTTCTTCCACAAAGGCAGAGGTGACTCACTGGGACGAAGACTCCTCTCTTTGACTGTGTTGTGTCAACAAACAAAAAATCATTCTAATTGACCAGGTGTTATTTTCCATCTTGCATTTTTCCGTTTTGTGTATACAAACAGCTTTATTCTTACTCTTCTTTTTCTGCCTGTTTCAGCTGACACGTCAGTACTATGCTGTCGGAAGTGGTAACACCAGTTGCGATCATTTTCTTCAGGAAATGACACACTCGCCTGCCCAGCCTTGCCTCTGTGCACAAGCACACATACACACATCCAGGCGTGAACTTGTTTATGAGGCTCACTTGCCCATCACCCTTCTCCACAATACTCAGTGTTATTATTGTTATTTGAAACTGCCGAAACAATCACTAATATTTGTTGCAGTGCATGTGTACCCCTGCAGCAGTCAGTGTGAACTATATCTATAAACAGTCATCTTTACAGTCAGCATAGTTTCCATCCCCACCCCATCACTTTGTGTGGGATTGAAGTCTATTGTCTCAGAGGCAAGACTTTATGGCAACACTGACAGTCTTATTTTTAAACTTTCAGACACAAAAACACAGTAAATGCAAACATAGCAATTAACATACGTGCAACCCCACCACGATCCTTTTACCAGTCCACATTGCGGGTTAAGTAGTTACTGATAACCAGATAAAGTAAAGAAACTGCTTTCCTTACAGAAATGGTTCTGCATGTGGATTTGTGGATCTGCGCCACAGATAGTCAGCCACAATGAACTACAGGAACCTACGGCCTTCCTCTGCTCCCGTTTTGATCCTAGAAGTGCGCATCGGGGCTGTGAATTTGTTCCAAATTACTTGAAACATCACAGTTTGAAAAAAATAAAGTCCCTGTCAATTTTGCAAGTTCATATACATATTAAAACACACAAATTTGCTTTTTTTGTGGTAATGGGAATTGCAAGACAAAAACAAACAAAAACTTTAGCAGGCTTAAACTCAAGACCTTGCTTGTAAAATAAGCTTCAGTAGCAAAATAAATGTGCACCACAAACAGAGCCAGTCAATAACATCAGAATCAATCACAAGTCATCCATTGGGAGGATAAATTTAAATTTAAAAAAATGTGAATTTCATAGCATGAATTTGTAACTATCAGTAGAACCTACAGGCTTGAGTTTTTAAAACAAGCATTCTTTCTACTTTATAAAAAAAATCTTACAGAAATCTTAATTTACATTCTAATGCTTTGCCATCCTACAAATATACACGCATGTAAACAAAGTTTCCACAGGGCTGTATAGAGTCTAAATACACCCCATGAGTCATTAGCTTGCAGAACCACCTTTAGCAACAATAATTTGAAGTAATTACTTTCTGTATTACTTTATCAGTCTCTCACATCGATGGGGAAGTATTTTAGCCTACATGGTTGCGTCAGTTCTTTGAGGTTTGTGGGCATTTGCCTATGAACAGCTCTCTTAAGGTCCCACCATTGCATTTCAACTGGTTTGAGGTCTGGACTTTGACTGGATCATTGCACCACATTGATTCTTTTCTTTTTCAGCCACTCGCCTTTAGATTTGCAGTTGTGCTTGAGATGATTGTCCTTTTTCAGTTTCAGGCAAGCTTTAGTTGTTGGATTGGTGGCCTTACATTTCACTCTTGAACATTTTGGTATACAGAGGAGTTCATGGTTGACTCAGTGACTGCATGGTGACCAGGTCCCAAATCATCACCTCTCCAGCCCCCACTGTGGTTTACGGTTGTTATGAGGTGTTTGTGCGCATATACATCATTTGGGCTTGTCTGTCCAAAGAAAATTATGCCAGAAGTCTTGTGTTTTTGCTCAGATGCATTTTTGCAAACCAAACTGTGCTGCCAAGTTTTCTTTAGAGACAAGAGGCTTTGTCCTGGCAACCCTTCCAAGCAAGCCATACTTGTTCAGTCTTTTTCTAATTGTACTGTCATGAACTTTAACACTTAACATGCTAAATGAGGCCTGTACAGTCTGAGATGTAGCTCTTGGGTTTTTGGCAGTTTCCTCTGAGCACTGCACAGTCTGACAGTCTTATGGCAAATATCATTATGCATTGATTCAGACAACTGGAAAGAAACACAATGAATGCATGAGTCCTTACAAAGTTGTGTATTGCAACACTCCTTCCGCATAGTTGATAACAAATGAATATACTGCTCAAAAAAAAAATTAAAGGAACACTTTGAAAACACATTAGATTTCAATGGAGGAAAAAAAAATCATGCTGGATCTATACTGATATGGACTGGATAATGTGCTAGGTACAAAAGGATCCCACATTGTTGGATGGAAATTAAAATTGTCAACCCACAAAGGGCTGAATTCAAAGACAGCCCGAAAATCAAAATGAAAAAATGATGCAGCAGGCTAGTCTATTTTACTGAAATTTCATTGAAGCAATTCAAAATGGTACTCAGTAGTTTGTATGGCCCACACGCGCTTGTATGGATGCCTGACAACATCAGGTCATGCTCCTTGAAATGACGGATGATGTCCTGGGATTTCCTCCCAGATCTGGACCAGGGCATCACTGAGCTTCTGAACAGTCTGAGGTGGAACCTGGCACCGTCAGTAGTATCAACTCCTTCATCTTCTAGGAACTGACTGCATACTCTGACCACATGAGAACTACTACAATTATGCCACCCTCATGAAGTCTGTTTTTGATAGTTTAGTCAGAGATATTCACACCAGTAGCCTGCTGGAAGTCATTTTTGTAGGGCTCTGGCAGTGTTCATCCTGCGTTTCCCTGCACAAAGGAGCAGATACCGGTGCTGCTGATGGGTTAAGGACCTTTTACAATCCTGTCCAGCTCTCCTAGAGTAAATGCCTGTTTCCTGGAATCTGCTGCATACTCATGTGCCATCCTGGAGAAGTTGGACTACCTGTGCAACCTCTGTAGTGTCCTGGTATTCCCTCATGCTACCAGTAGTGACACTGACCCTAATCAAATGCAAAATTACATTCAGAAAAGACGAGTAAGGGGAAAATGTCAGTGACCCCCACCTGTAAACCCATTCCTGTTTTACAGGCTTTAGAGGTTGTCTCATTGTTGCCCCTCTAGTGCACCTGTTAATTTTAACACCAAAGCAACTAAAACTGGTTAACAACCCCTCTGCTACTTGACTGACTGATTGATATTCTAGATGATTCATTGACTTGACTTATACTCTGATCAAAGTGTTACTTTTTTGAACTGTGTTGGTTAAACAAAATATGGAGTCATCAGTTCTGTGGCTTGAGCCCTACTCCATTACTGCTTGACCACAACCCCCAATGCCTTCAGAAAGGAAGTATGGTAGTGTAGATAGAAGATGCATGACTACACAGTTAGCTGGAAGATGGTCACAATCCACACATTTGACCACTATTGTAACAGAATCTAATGATTCAGCTCAACTCAGACAGTTCAGAGTGAATTTAACCATTTAATGTAAATAGGCAATGCACCTTTATTTCTCCAAGCTAACACACTTGCGTTTCGCTGCATTTAGTGGTAAATATACAGCTCCATAACATGCTGTACAGACTGTTGAGCCTCTTAAAGTAAATGTACATATTTATTTATTTATTTATATATATATATAAATAAATAAATAAAATTGACTTGGCCAAAAATGAGAAGTAGCTATGAAGAAAACACAGATGAAAGATATACTCGAATCAAAGAAAGTTGATATACACTTTAATGTTATAGGGCACCACATAGTCACAGCTAATTTAAGACTTAACAGATACAGTTTTAGCCATTTCAGAGAATTAAGCAATTTAATAGTCTGAGGAAAAGTCTTTAAACTCACCTCCACCCAAAAATGTGATAATTTTATCCTGTTACTGCTGGCATGAGTGTGTATTACTTCATTGGTTTAATACAACTATTTGCGGTATATGCTGTGCATAAAACAGGGTGACACAGTTCCTCAGACAGGAAGAAAATACACAGGCAGAAATAAGTGGAGGTGACATCATGCAAATTATAATGTCTAACTAACGTCAGTATGGTAAAGACCAGTTCAGTAGCACAAAATGGATCAATTTTATTAACTATACCTCAGGCTGGTTTCAGTAAGCCATCACTTATTTCACCATCAGAGACTTAGCTAATTGCAATGCAGTGAATGCTTTATAGAAAATAAAGCCTCAATAAATGAAAACCAATATGATTAACATTAGAAAGCATGTATTAATCAGACTACAGCTTAGGTTCAGAGGCCAGGGGGTGCTCGAATAGTAAGAAATAATTAAAAACAAAATACAATTTAACAAAGAAAAAAAAGAAAGAAAAAAAGACACTGTTGTACACACTTTTACAGTAGCAGCTTCTCACATTTTAGTTTTAAACCTACAAAGGCTGTGGGTTTTTTTAGTGGGTTATACTCAACTGTGTTTAGAAAGAAATAGATCTAAAGTGGAAAATGAGACTAGACTGACTCCCATTTGATTCAAACTTTTCATAACATAGCCAACCATTCTCAGCTTCTTAGTACCATGAGAGAGAGAGAGACTTCTGTTTTCTTATTTATAGTTAAACAGAGTGGATTTTTTTTTTTTGCAATGAGAATTAAAGGTAAATTAACCACAAAGGTTACTACACAGTGGTGAGCATGTATTTACAGCCAGGAATGTATTCAGCAGTCTTGTGAAAGCAGCATGCTCACTGTACAAAAAGAAGACAAGAGAAATGGACGCTAATCAGTATGCCATTCAGTTTCTCCAATTGTTGAATGTGTCAATTGAGCAGCTTGAAATTATGAATTTAACAGGATTAGTCAACCTAGGAGCCGGTGAAGTAAATAGTGGAGGCCTTTCAGTTGTTTGAGGCCATCCTTGCCTTTAAGCGGTTGATCTTGAGAGGAAGGAGGCCGACCATCTCCTTACTCAGCTCCAGCTCTGTCTCCACAGCGGCCTCCGCCTCAGGGTGGGCCTCACAATACTGCACCACATACCTGCACAACAGGTGAAAGAAGAAAAGTCAAACATCATGGCAGCTGACAAGATGTAGACTGTAGCCACACAGCCATGCAATTGCTCAAAACAAGCTCCTTTATATTTGAACAATTACATCTTATTCATGCTTTGTGATCAAATATTAAAGTTATTCTGCTGAGAGCAGCTATTTTTATATGCAACTGGCAAAGTGCTGGATGTATATTTGTACTTGTAGTTTTCCAGCGATTTGTTAAGGTTGTCCAGCTGAACTGTAGGTGAGGAGCTGATGAACCGGCTGTGCAGTCGGGCCACTCTGAAGCGGGCAACCAGAGCTGGTCTGAGCACCTCCTCCTCTAGGTGCTCTGGGTACTTTCCTTCTGGAGAACACAGAGAGTCTAGGAACATCTGAAAGTACCTGGAAAGAAGAGGATAAGAAATTACTCAGTCATGAACAATACAGACACACAGAGAAAGCATAAAGATACTTACTTGGCAGAGGCAGAGCAGAGATGGTTGAATTTCTTAATGGTGTGGTTATCTAGAGACTGCGTGTCTGCTTGTCGGTTGGCCAGCGTGAGTTTTAAGTCCATCATTTCATTGTACGTCTCAGCCAATTCAAACATCAACTGTCTGCGGATCAATAGGTAGTACTGTGCATTCAATTCTACAGCCAGGAAAAAAAAAAGCCAGAAAGTCCATTTATTTTCCACTGTTGTTCTTCAGATAAACTTGACTAGAAAAGACACCACATTTAAATAAAGAAACAAAAAAAACAAAGAAACTCAGTACCATTACAGATTGTCTCCAGCATATCAACCCTTCTCTTGTGCATTTTACAGCGCCGCTCCATATCCTCTTCAAAGAAAGCTAGGGCCCGGAACAGAGCACTGTGATCCTGCAGAATCTCTATGTGGTCTGTTACATAGCCATCCATCTGAAAGAAGTCCTTGGCCTTTTAGAGTGAAAGGATAAAGAGAGACAGTTGCAAAAAAATGATCAAATACCTATAAATCAAAAAGAAAAGAAAAAAAGACCTTTCTCACACTTTTCTTTATAAGTGTGTATGGGGAAGTGGGGGGTGAGGGCTATTGGTTTCTCAAAATATATGAACAGCGTGAGCAAGAGCAACCTGAAAACCAACCTCACACATTAACCACTTGGCCTCATAACAACCACACACACATTTCAGGACCCCCAAAATGTACGGCTTTAGATGCATGTTGTGGGTTCTGTGGCTGGAGCTCCTTTGTCAAATTTGTACAACAGGAAAGGTTTAATCAAGAAAACTCATGACTCAATTACATATTTTTTTGTAGATTCAAGATTTTAGATGAAACTTTGACAAGGGGTAATCAAACTTAAGATTTTAGAAGAGCAATACCTAACTTCTGCATTAGCCAAAAATAAAATAAGGAATCTTTATTAATATTGCACAAAACAATGAAGTTTTGTCGGAGTAATCCTCCAGGTGCTGACATAATTCAAACTAAACAAAAAAACAAACAAAAAACCCCAAAAACAAATAGAACTGAGAAAAAATGTAAATATAAATAACAATATTTACATGTAAATAGGATAAATAAGGATCTGGTATTTACAGTGAAAATGGCAATAAACTGTTTATTTACTATAAAAATTAGTGCAGTGTGCTAAAGTGTGATTGTAATGTTAAATCAGGTCTGATCAAGTTCAGTATCTCTGAGGGCCTTGCAGTCCAGTCTGGGCATATAAATGCTACATTTGCAAAAGCTCAAGAATGGGAAATTGTGTGTGTGTGTGTGTATACACCTGAGTGACATAATTCTGTCCCACCAGGAATACAGATCTGGCCTCAGTGAAGTCCAAGGGGAACAAACACATCACCTGCAAATAAGAAAACTAATGAGTTTGATTGATCCTACTATAATGGTTTGATTATTTATTTGCAGAATGACACCTTGTAATAAAAGGGTAACCTTCATTCTTCCTTTACAGCCAGATTTCTCCACACTTAGATGTGCTTCTGACATATGAACTGATCACATCACATCATTACCAAACCAAAATCATTAAAACAGTTAATGTTATCATATCTTGTCAATAAAGGGAAACATTTTCTGCCCGCACCCCAATCAACATCTCTGCTGTGAAGATTGTTAGAGTATCAAGTTCCTCTGTGTGCACATAACTGATGACCTCGCACTGACAAGCACCACCACCACCTTATCAGTGAAAGTCCAGCAGATAATACACTTTCTGATAAAGCTGAAGTGAGCAAGCCTCTCTCCTCCCGTCCGCACCATGTTCTATAGAGGCACCATCGAGAACAATCTGATCAGCTATATTAGTTTCCAGCACTGCAACGGCAAAATGTCGGACTTCAAATGCACGCAAAGATTAATGAAACATTATTAAGGTGCCTCTCCCCTCGCTAGAATATATATTCTAAAGCAACAAGTTTTACCGCAGGCTGTCAGGCTCCTTAAAACACCATGCTGCTACCGGGGACATGGAAGTCATACACTAAGAATGCACACTGCACTTGCAGGTTAAGCTACTGTTTTTTCCTGTATGAGACATTTTTCAACTGTACAGCACCTGCAATTTATCCCTTGGACAGTACTATTCATGCACTCAGGACATATTTGGTAAATTCAAGCATCCTTGTATTTTCTCTGTAAACGTTGGCTATACGGTTTCATTTTCTTTTAGTGGGATATTGCCAGCGTATTTTTGTTTTGCACTGTTTTCCATATCAATGAACAGTGTCTTAATAGTGAATGTGAACACTCTCTTTGTATACTTGTATATGACTGAGATGATAAATTTCACTTCTTCTTCTACTGGGATGCTGATGTATCAATAATGGTGATTTTTGTTAACAAGTTGCATTATTCTTCTAAACAATAATACCTAGAATACTGGCATTTTTAGTAGCAGCAGAAGAATTATCTGACACAAGATGCAGACCTTCTCTTCAATGCTGGCAATCGAGTCAAAAGTGTCTTCGGAGCCAAACAGCAGAGCACTCTTCCTGTCCTTTTCTTCCTCCTCCTCCTCACGTCTTCTAGCCATCTTCAGTTCATCTTGACGATCCGTATCTAGCTCACCAATGTTGTCCTGAATAAGCGCAAACACATGCAAACATACTGTTCTTTGAGTTGAACATAAAACAACAATGCCAGTTTAAGATACACAAAGAGATAAATGCACAGAAAGAGAGATGCTCCACTTGAAAAAATATTGCATGTTGATCAAGAATCAGAACAAGAACAGTCAACTTAAAATGACAGTCCCTAAAATGCTTTTACTGAAGCATTATATCTAATGTGAAACTTTATTTTTCTTAGGCTTTCTGTTTTTGTGGTTGGCATTTACATAAAGATTTCAGTAGCAGTCAAAGCCACAGACAGTTCCACAGTACCTCTAGCTGCTTTCTGGCATCCTGAAGGAGGTTCAAACAGTATTTTATCCAACATCTTGCAATCTCTGCTCTCTTTTGTCTGAGATGCTCCCTGCGCTCACTCTCTGCCTCACCTGGGTCACACCAAAAGAGAAAGAGATGTTAGGATGTGCCACAAGAGAGGGAATGAATGCTGGGTGTGTCTGAATGATGAAAGAATCGCGAGAGGAGAATGTGTGGACTATGTCAAAGACAAGAATTTTTAGTTGGCTGTTTTAGAACAGTTATATTCGCTCTCATTTGACTCAATGTAGCTGATGACCGGTACAGAACAGAAAGGAAATGAGCAATAATAAGCATTTTAATTGAATAAGTATAGATCCTTACTCTCCTGTGCTGCGGCCTCAGAAGGAACCTCGCCTGCCAAATCTGAAATGACAGTAGCTGCTGAGAGGCAGTGTCTCCCTTCCATGTATCTGCCCTAGAAAACACACAGGTATATAAAGATATATACACATTCCTACTTATTCTAAAACAAACTACTGTGATAAGGATAAATGCTCAAGTAAACCAGATTTATAAAATATGTTTCTAGAAAACTGAGTCATAAGAAAATATGAGATGGTGAAAACTTAAAAAAAGCAAGGTAAAGGTTTATTCTCTTCAAATTTTTACAATTTTTGAACATCTTGAGTAGTGAACAGAACAACTACTGAATGTAAAGACAATGCATTAATCTTTATTTAACTAGCAAGGGAACCTTTTGAGATTAAGAATCTCTTTTGGTGTCTTGGGTGGTGATAGCGCTAAGATAGCATGTTTTATTATGGCAGGATATAGCACTGGGAAAATATGGAAAGACCACACCAAGGCGCCCTAACCCCAGTTCAAACCCAGGACCTTCTTGCTGTGTGGCAGCAATGTGAACCACTGAATCACTGTGTTAGCCAATGTTATAATACCGTGTAAAGAGTATAGATAAGAATAGTTTATCTATTCTATGTTTTGGCTAACTGGTCCTACTGCGTGTGTACATTAGTGCATCCGAGTCCCTGTTGGCCCTCCACACAATTCAAAAGAGACCAGAGAGAGACCTCCCACCCCATACTTTAAAAAACAAGATTGCAGAATTTAGCCCAGGAGGCTAAAAAAAACACAACTGGACTAAAAACACACCCAGCTATCAGACTGATTAGTTCATAGTCTGGCTTGTGAGCTGCTAAAAAGCTGCAAGTTGACCCTTTCAATTGATTCATTTTCAGTTCTGTTTGTTTTGATCTGAGATGATGAGATACTCTCGTGTGACACTTTTCTTCTTCTTCTTTCAGTTGCTCTTTTTAAGGGTCGCTGCAGTGGATCATCTGCCTGCATTTCATTCTATCCCTATCTGTCACACCAAGTCCTCCTTCACTACATCCATGGATCTTCCCTGGGGTCTTCCTCTTGTCTTCCCGCCTGGCAGCGCCATATTCAACACCCTTTGTCTAATATATCCGCACACTCTAAACCATACATCATAGCAGGTCTCACTACCAGGGGCGGGCTGCGAGAGCTGTACCACGAGCCCTGCTGTGCTAAATTGGGTAAAATAAAATAAAAATTCTGATCACCAGCTGGTTCAGCCTGGAAATGACGGGCCGTTCGTCCCGACGGCCACCACGCCCGTGCTCACCATCATCTTGTAAACCTTCTCTTTCACTCTTGCTGCTATCCTTCTGTCACAAATCACTCCTGACAACTCTAGTGTGACATCCAGTGGTTCTGAATGTCGTACGTTTTAGATGACATGCAGAATATGTGGGTAGGTGCTCACCTTGCAACCGGAGGGTCGCTGGTTCGATCCCCCGTCTGAGCGCATGTCATTGTGTCCCTGGGCAAGACACTTAACCCACATTGCCTAAGTGTGAATGTGTTGTGTGGTTGGTGTTTGGTGGTGGTCAGAGGGGCCGTAGGGGCGGATTGGCAGCCACACTTCTGTCAGAGTGCCCCAGGGCAACTGTGGCTACATTAGTAGCTTACCACCACCAAGTGTGATTGAAGTGTGAATGAATAGTGCACGAAATTGTAAAGCGCTTTGAGTACCATGAAAAGCGCTATATAAGTGTAAGGCATTATTATTATTATATGCCTTACCTTAGTGATGTAATACTGCGATAGTGTGGCAGCATTTAGAGCCCACTCCATTGGAGTAAACTGATTTAACTGTAACTGTCTCTGCAGGGTTGTGTGGCAGTAGGTAGCAGCACGCTCGGTTTGACCTGAGAGAAACAACTACAGTTATTACAAGTAATGTATATCAATGCAACATACTGACATACCAACACTCAGCTTCATCAAGTTTACATAGCTAAATAAGTATCAGAAGCAATTTCATACAACCCTACATTAGAAAAAAACATCAGTTTAAATATTATATTTTTAGGTATTTTCCTGAATCTCTGACTCACCCAGGTTTTTATAAACTTGAGCAAGGTAGTACATGGTATGGGTGTAGGCCAACTCAAACCTACAAACATGGGAAAATATGAGAGACAGAGGTGAAAAGAACTAAATAAAAGCACTGAAATAATTCTCTGTAAATCTGCTGTTTACAAGTTACCTCTTGGTCCTTTCCTGGTGAGTTAGCAGATTCTCCTCAGTAGTAAAGTACTCAGTCATATCAGTGGGAGGACTACCATCCTAAAAATGACAAAAAATGATGAAGCCTTTACAACCACATCAACAACACATGCTTTGCTAAAAAACTAATATTTCTTTCACTCAGGAAATCAGCCTTACCTCCTTCATGTACCGCTGATAGATGGATTCTGCGGTTTCAAGGAAGCCCTGAGCAGTCTCTGTCTCATCCCGGCCTGCCCACAGGATACCCAGCTGATTCTGATAACACAAGGAGACAACACATGAGCATCAAATGATCTACATCATCTGATGCTCCTACTACACCACAATGACTGAAAACAGAGAACTGCAAATCTGCTTTGTTTACAACGGTTTCACAAATAGTCGGACGGGTTTACATGTATATTATTTAAAAAAAATCATAATGAGCATTGTAAACACAATAATTTACAACCATATCAATGAGCCCTTTTGTGATATTAGCTGCTCAGTTTCCACGTTACAGTTTTGATTTACAAGTTTTCGGTTTGATTTTCTTATGCATGTCCTCGCTCTGAAAGTAATGTCATTATTTAAAAAACGACAGCTTTGTATTACTATCGATCTGCGTTACCCTAACGTTGATAAACAGGGACACATTCTCGGACGACACTCTGCATCGCTCCAGAAGCTTCATGCAGTTCATCAGATGCTCCTGGCCGGCTGACAGCTCCTCCGTGTCCACATGGTTGACACCAAGGTAGTACTCCACAGCCCCGAGTCTGGCGGCCCGCAACCCGGCTGGCGAATCACCGCTGAAACTCTGCCCGAACGCATCCTCTCTCTGCCCATCCACCAGCTCCTCTGTCGGCCTTTGATCGCCTCTCTCCCCGCTGCTGTCCTCCTCACCTTCGCCAGCTTCGAAACTCTTCAACGAGCAGTATATCTCTCTGAGAAGGTCCCTGGCTTTGTATTTCGAGCGGAAGGGGTCGTTTTCTGGGTCTTTTCGTGATTCTGTGTCTGTGAGGTTTTGGGCGTTGGTGAATTTGTCGCAGACAGCTCTCCATTCGTTGCCATTGAAGGACGCCATGTTGGTCCTCTTTGACGTTCTGACGCAGCTGCGTGCTTCTTGTTGCATTGCTGCCATCTGCTGGACGTTGCCCTCTCTGGCGACGTGAGTTGCCCTTGCACTTATCAACAAACAAACATAATTTTGACGTACATAACATCTTACTCATTTCCGTTTAATTCTGTTTAGAGCGCTACTCCTCTACATTTCGAAGGAAAGCCGTAGTTACACTGCAGCTTTTGAGTTTTTATTATATTATTTTATTTTTATTAACCCGATCAGTCACGATTCACAGGTCAGTCACAATCAAAAGGCAAAATTGTGTTTACCTGCACAACTATTTTCCACTGAATATTTGTATGACTTGATATGAAGTTAGTCCCAGTGAGAGAGTTCAGACAGGTTTTTGTTGTAATAATCTAATATAAATTGTAGTTTAATGTATGTCTATGATCTAAGACATTTCCATTTCCTCTAATACCAGGTCTTAAATTATCTTCAGGGCATGAACTAATGGCCAGACATTTTTTCTTTTTATGAAATACTGTGTAACAAAGAGGGGTTTACTTGTGCAGATTAATTTGTATTAGGGTTTTACATGTAGTTATTAAATGGTAGGACACATTTGCACTCTATTAGCACTCAGCATTTTTTTGAAATATGAAACATACTCACAAATCAGAACTCTTAAATATTTATTGAGTATTTTAATTGGTGTGGTTCTGTCTTTCAGGCACTTGAGCAGTTACAGTGTGTAGCAGGCAGATGCTGTAAAATAAAGAGCCAGTGTTAGCCAACTTGTGCAATGATCGCCAATATGGGTGCTGATGTAGTGTAAGTGGGTTTGTGTAGCAATCACTCACCTGTTTCTTCTTTCCAGGGTGTGTTCAGACAAATTTTTCCCCACAGATCTGAACACTTTCTAAAGGTTCTGGGAGAGACCAAGGAGGAAATTGGATGAGGGAATTGCTTGGGGTTTTGTTTTTAGGTGTTTAGGAGGGTTTTGTATGGGTGTATGGTTTTACTGTAGATATGGGGTTTATAGCTATTGTTGGAAGATTGTTTTTAGTTATAGTTAATATATAACTGGTTGCCTATTTTGATTGCTTTTTGGGAAAGTGTGTGATACTCCCACCAGATTTCTAGCAAGGTGTGGCTCATCAGCAGCAGGGTATAAAAGGGGCTGCTAATTATGGATTGGCTTTCCCTCTTTACTTTGTCTGGGTTGCTGGAATGGAGTTACACCCATGTCATAAGGCAACTGAGTTAATTGTTGTATATTGTTGTATATTGAGCCTTGAGAAATAAAATGGCCAAATGTGGACTATATAACAAATAACGTCTCTGTCTGCAATGATTAAAGCCTTGCCACTCATGGTCATTCTTGTCACATGCTGTGTTAGTTTTCCACCAGATGTAACAAGACTTTCCAAAAAGTTCCGCTTTTGTCTCGTCGGTCCACAGAATATTATAAAAAAGGTTAGATAATCAACAAGATATTTAGTTGGAAAATGTGAGACAAGCCTTTGTGTTCTTTTCGGTCAGCAGTGGTTTAGACCTCGCAGCTCTCCCATGGAAGCCATTTTTGCCCAGTCTCTTTCTTATTGTTGAATCATGAACTCTGAGCTTAAATGAAGCAAGTGAGTCCTGCAGTTCTTTAGATGTTGCTCTGGGCTCGTTTGTGACCTCCTGGATGAGTCATCAATGCGCTCTTTGGTAGGCCGGCTCCTCTAGGGAAGGTTCACCACTGCTCCACATTTTCTCCATTTGTGGATAATGGATCTCATCGTGATTCACTGGAGTCCCAAAGCCGTAGAAATGCTTTTGTAACCCTTTCCAGAATGATAGAGGTCATTCTGTTCTTGAGTTTGCCTTTTGAGACCTTTTAGCCTACTTCACTTTATCAGATAGGTTTTATTTAAGTGATTCAGCAGGTGTAGGAGTAATCAGTTCTGAATGTGGCTACTGAAACTGAATTCAGCTTTCCAAAAAAACCAAAAAAAAAAAAAAACGTGGTTAATCAGTTAATTCATGATGTAACAAGGGGCAATTATTTTTTCACACAGGGTCAAGTAGGTTTGAATACCTTTTCTTCCTTAATAAAAAAATCATTTAAAAATGCATTTTGTATTCACTTATCTTTGTCTATTAGAATTTGTTTGATGATCTGAAACATTTAAGTATGACAAATATCCAAAAAATAAAAACAAAATCAGGAAGGTGGACTTTTTGACTAATAATTTTTCTTCACGTCAATGTTATGTATAAAGCTGTCAATTTCATCCAATGAATTGCCCCTAACAGTGCATAACTTGAGTGATACATATTTGTTCATATGGCTCATCTTTCAACAGGCTTATAATATTTGTGATAAAATTATTCAGCTTAACGGCTACTATGACCTGCATTGAGCATAATCCTTAATAAAAATGTGAAACTAGAAATCAGAATGGTACTTCCACCACTCAACTTTATAACGCAAACCAGCTATGTGTTCAACATCAAATATGCACAAAATGTTATAGTTTAATATATTTTTCTAGCTCGCATCAACTGTTTTCACTTAAAACCTTGGGTATACACAGAAACATTAAACAGTATATGGAATAATTCAGATTTGTACTTTCCAACTTTGCTGAAAGAAAAAACAAGCCTTCCGTTTATTCAACAATGGCAATATTGAGTGTAAATAGAGATTGCTTCCTTGACTTTGCCATAACAAAAATATCTGACGCAAATATCATCTGATTACCTGATTATAACAGTCACAGGGGAACATGACTGAGACAAACAAGGATTGTGTGAAAACTGGACCTTCAAAATTCAAGAAAATGAATCTCAAAAGAAATCAAGTTTGTTGTAGTTAGTTTATTTTAACAAACCTAGAGAATCCAAATATTAAGGAAGGAAAATAATGTGAATTATACAGTGACAATAAATTAATGGGAATGACACAACACAGTGCATGTTTGAAAAGCACTGACAGAAGCAGCAATTCCTTTTGTCTAGTAATGTTGGACGACAACCTAGAAAGTCTCAGCTTGAACTATTACACTGCTTTACAGTGTGGGCAGTTTCACCACATAAAAGGGTCAAATTGATTTTGCTTAGACATTTGTTTGCATTTTTTTTGCTTATTAAATTGTTAAACCTTTCAAACAGGAGTCCAACACATATTTATATATACATTTTACAGAATAATATCTCACTCTAAAAGACAAACAGCTTAGCCTTGTGTGTACCAAGTTTAACAAAAAAAAGTGTGGACATTTTTGCACAAAGTGACCTCAACCTTAGCAGATATTAGGTGAAAACAAATAATGTTTTACAAGTGTGCAAACACTAGCACCTATGCGCAAGAATTTTTTCTGTCAGGCTGCTTAGCTGTGTGTACATTCTCCCACATTGTATTCTGGCGTCATGTTGAATGTTGCAAAAAAATAAAAATCTACAAATAATTCACATCAGTTGACCTTAATTCGTGGAGTTTTTTCCCTTCTGTCTTTAGTAAAGTGGCTGAAATTTAAGGGGGTGATCAATTATGATAATGTCAAGTTTGAAAAGGAAAAAAAAAAGATGGAAGTGCAGCAGTTTCACTGAATAGACAAGTTCAGATAGATTACTGATGTCAAGGTATAGGTGGGTGCTAAAGCAGCACAGTGGCACTCTGTAGTTCATCTGCATCTGCCACTAAGATTCCATCTTCTTCGACATTCTGAAATAAACAGTTTTTATTATCATACATGGTATGTCATTAAGTGCTTATGCCACTCTAAGGCAGTGATTCTCAAATTCAGGCTCTTGAGAACCTGACTGCATACTGAGGAGTGTTGGATTCAGGTGTGTTGGATCAGGGACACATCAAAAACCTGCAGGGCAGGGGGGCACGAGGCCTGGATTTGAGAACCACTGCTCTAAGCTTTTTGTTTTTAACTATAGCTCTGCAGCCAAGTGATGAAATATTGATCTAGGTCAAGAGTCATGGTGTCAAAGTTGCCATTACAAATACCAAGAAAAAAAAAGTAATAAGGATGATGTGAACCAGCTTTGAACAGCTAAACTAAATGGGTATAGGAAAAAGATTATTAAAGACTATACCCTCAGTCAGGATTTGGGTCAGAGCCCTGATATTTGATGGCATGTGTACAGGCTTTGCCAGAAACATAGCCATGTTTTCTTTTTCTATGAACAGGTGACTGAAAATTAGAATTTATTTTTTTTATTTTTTTTTTTAACAAAAAAAAATTTTTTTTTTTA
>VUQK01029520.1:6427-16668 GCA_015106715.1 Bujurquina vittata | reverse complement strand
TTTCTTTTCTTTTCCTTTCTATTTTATTTTATTTAATTGGTCTCATTTTTCTATATTGAGCTGCTGTAATGCACAAATTACCCCGCTGTGGGATCAATAAAGTTCTATCTTATCTTATCTTAAATTATATGCACTATAAACACTTTTAACATTGACAGTGACATTTTAATAATAGCACTTGTGCTTTCGAGTCTGCACCACAGAACTGAACAGATTCACTGATGGATAGTAGGTGTTAGCATCCAAATGATTTAAAGCACAGCAAACTGCTCAAATGTTACAGTAAAAAATAAAGTACATTTTATCCATCACAAAAAATAACAAACATGTAAGCAGCTGTATTCAAAAAATTGCTTTTGCTTTTTTTCATGAGTGGGAAAAAGGATTTACCAGACAGAATCAATACAACCAAAAATAAAATCCCAAACACATGATTTAGCGTCATTGCGTAAGAAATGCAAGAACTTTGATTTCTTTTGATTAATTTCTGTGATTTGGGATGCCACTGCAAAGGTGACAGCAGGCAGGATGCAGCGTACCTGCTAACTTTAAGTTAACCATGTAAATGACTAGCACACACCTCCACAAAATAACACACAGCAATGCCAAAAGCCTACCTGTTTGTGACCGGACCTACGAAGGGGTTGGTAATCAGCTGCACGGTGGCCTTGGAAGCAAACAGCATTCCGACTTTGACATTCTCGTTAATCAGCTTGTTGGAGGACCTGGGGCAGTCAGTGGCGTTTGGCGGGAGCGCTGTACCAGTAGGGCTTGGAGGGACCAGCTCAGTAGTCCTAGCTGTGGCATTAAACCCAGACAACCTAACAGTGTTGTCATATAACGACACAATGCTTTGGAAGGATCCTGGAGAGTCCCGCTGTGACGTGATGTTGTTCTTTAGCGTGTCTGTCGACTCATCCAGAGTGTACAGGTAGCTGGGAATGATGGGAACTGGTGGGCATAAAGAGGCAAGACATGTAATGAATTCTGACATGACCACTGATGATGCTCGCTGGCATGATGCTGAGCAAGACTTCGCTGACAGTGAACAAGAAGCACTCTGTGAGGGTGATCTGCAAACACGCCTGCAGTTTCTGCTGGAGTTTTACGGACCTTTCGGATCAGTGGCTTACGCTGCTGAGCTGAGGTACCACTGATTTTTGTTTGTTTGTTTTTTCAAACAAAAGCAACAATTATTAATGCTTTTAATGAGCCTTTTAACCATTTAAAAACAAAATATAGACTGAATAGCGCCATTTTTCTAGTGTTGACATTTACTGTTTTCACACATTCATATATATAAAACCCTTTATTCCATGCAAGTAAGAGCTTTCTCTACTTTGCATTTACACCTCTGGGCAATTTAGAATTGCCAACAAACAACCTAACATACACGCCTTTGGACTGTGGTACGAAGCCAGAGTCCTTGAAAGAAATCCACACAAGCATCCGGAAAACTGCAATCTCCATAAAGATGTTGTTCAGCTGCCTATGAGATCTGAATCTTTTTGTTGTGACCGTGCTGCCCTTTGGTGTCCCCCCTGCAACATGTTAACATTATTCTGGGCCCTAATCAACGTTTACTAGATTTGGCATTACATCAACAGAACAGCTAACTGAATTCAATTGTCAACCGATGTTGACAACAATGTTCAGAGTTATGTTAATCGAACAGGTCAGTGTTTCTGATCTATTTAAAAGTCATTTTTGAAGGTTTGACAGCCATAAAAGAAGCAACAATTTGCAGGAATTTATGTAAAGGAATGCATGAATGTGACCTTTATGCACACAACGAGAAAAAGAAGTGATAGCTTTGGTTTTTGTATTTTATATTTTTTTAATTTTGGTTTTATAATGAGTGGAAAAGGTCTACTCAAGTCATATAGCAACTCTGAATAGACTGGTATGCACTGAACCATCATCCATGCAGTGCCGAAATGATAAATGATCCTAATGCCTTTTGGTCTTAGATTTAATTTTCTTATTTTCAACCTAAATAATTTTCCATATTTCTGACTGTTTGTCGTTAAAGTATTCCACTCTGCTTTCTTTCAGAGACGGTGCTGCTATAAAATAAAATTGAAAAAACCGATGAAAACGTGTCCACCTGTCAGAGGTGGCTCTCTTCTCCTTTTTGTACGCACTGATGGAAAGCTGGAGGTATTCATGTAGCAGAGATGTGTGATGAATGGCTACATGTAATAATAAGTATACAATCCAGCAAAGCCTTATTAACTGACTAACATGTGAACAGTGAAAAAATGATTAATGGTATTAATTGCAGCATTTAATAAGGAAATAATGAATGATTAATTGATCATTTAATATATTAAGGGATAGCGTTTTTTTTTTAAATAGACAGCTCTGTAAAACGGATCTAAATAATACTAATAATAATAATAAAATGAGACTATTCCTAGCCACTAGAAAAAAAAACCTTATCTAACATCAACTTCCTCTGAAAAAGCAAAACAACTGTAACACCTTCAATTGTTATTCAGCTCAATTCAATTATATTTTATCTATATAGCACCAAATCCCAGCAAACAGTCGCATTAAATTATAAGGTAAAGACCCTACAATAATGACAGTACAGCCAACAATGAGCACACAGTTGACCACAGGGGAAACAATGGACTCTATTTTTTTCCTTCCTCCTTAAATGAGCTTCTTTGCCTTGATTGACATTAAGGGTTAAATTAAGAATGAACCAAATATCCTGCAGCTAGTGTGGCCTGGCGTCAACAGTGTGATGGGGTGCATTACATGTGAGAGCCTGTTTGGGGTCAGCAGGCAGACAGCTGGGCATGTTGGCCAGACCACCTGTTGCGCAAACAGAGCAAACTTTGCACCTACCGACGACCGTCAGCAGCATGTTGTCCAGAAGCAGAGCCACAAAAACGATGAAGAGAATCAGTTTCCTCGATTGTCTCTCCTCCCGGAGCCATTTGAGCAAATGAAACTGCCGGAGCGCATCTAATCCCCCCATGGTGTAAGTCCCGAAAAGCGCAAGACAATAGGAGAGGCAAGTCCTCCTGGAGAGACATAAGCGGCAATTACGGGTCAGCAACTTTAAAAAAAAAAGCAGCAATAATATTCAAAAAATCACACGTTAGAAAAAGATAAAGTAAGCGCTGCAGAGGGAATTTTACCTTAGATGTGCAAAGACGAGCAGGAGCGGCAGAGACGGGAGGAGGAGAGGATCAGGTCTTTCTACCGGACCGGCTGCTGACGTCACACAGCCTTTACGCGTAGATCCCCGTCAATATGGCCCATAACACACTTTAAAACCAGTCATGAGAACACTTACAAAAGCTGCAGCTGGACGTTAATGATGGCTGACAGGTCACTGGCTGCTGTTATCTTACACAACACTCATCAAACTGGAGATTACCTTTCCGACACAAATTCATGTCCCGAGTCTCTGGCAACAGAGCAAAGGCTCTGCATCTGTCTGGGGTCTAAGCCACAACCACAGATATAAAAAGAACATACATAATTACACCTATTTAAATAAACATAAAGAAGAGGGTTGTTTTCAGGTGAGCACAGTTAAATGCTAAAAATACTAGATCACCAGTACTAGTAATCTACCTAATAATGGTAGATTATTAGGTAGATTACTCGGAGTGAGCGTCACTCTGAACTATCTTTAGCCCGTTCTTGAGAATGTGTAAATCAGAAAAAGCCCTGTGAAGCATGGCAGAGCATTTTGCAGCCTCATTTATTCCTTTGGACAACATACGGAAGACGGTGACGAGGCAAAGCTGATGATCTAGTAATGCAATGATGAAGCAATGAATGCGTGAGTGGTGGCAGTTCTGGAAGCTTTAAACAACAGTAAAGCGGTAGAAACCAAGACGTAATCTAATGTACAAGAATTCATTTTGTGAGATGACACTAAAATATTGAATACAATGGATTCAACTTTTACTCTCAGTCCCCCAAAGATTTCTGAAGCAGTTTTTAAAAAGCTTACAGAGCAACTGTGTCAGAAGGCTTTTCATGATTTTTCATACGTTGCATTCATTATTCAAATTGTACAACACTTTTTTGGACACTTGGACTTAACCGCCAAACTTCCAACTAGTGGACTCGTCTATCAGCTGCTCCTTAATAACAACTAGATTGTGTAAGTATTTGTTATTACCACAATTCAGTTTACATGGCACCATTTGTGCTCCATTTTGCAACATCCTCATCCCAAGGCGCTTTATATAATAACTCTACAATAATACTGAGCAGGTATTATTGGCGTCTTTAAGCAGCTGAGGAAGAGGCAGCCACTGTGTGACACTGGTTAGGAGCGGCGATGGGAAAAAGGTGGGTATAAAGAGACCAGGAACAGGACAAAAACACAAAATTAGAGGAGAGCAGGCAAAGGTTGATGGCATGCAGTAATGGAATATAAAAGAGGGGAGTGGAGGAGATGCGCTCAGTATATTATGGGAAGTCCCTTAGCAGCCTGACTCCATGGTAGCATAGCTAATAGATGGCGTAATGAACTAATGTCTACTGTTGCAGCCTCTGAGGTAACTTTGTGCAACCTTCTCAGCTGACAACTGCTTCAGCGTTTTGCAGCAACCCCACATTGTGCCAGGGAAACACAACTGCTGTGCTTTCAGTGACCAATTATGCTGCATAATAGTGTGTTAAATGTGCAACATGTGGCTCTAAATAAATGGTACAAACTGAATAAACCTGGGGAATAGGAGCAAATGAACTTGCACTCAAAATCACCTCCTCCAAAGGAGTGCAAGCTGCTTTTATTGAACACAACACCAACTTTTTGCATCTTTCTATTGTCATTTAGACAGCAAACAAGTATATAGTCTCAAGGTTTCTAGCAGGTACAGTTTCCAAGTATATTTAAGTGTGATATTCATTCGTGATGAACACTCTTGGTTCATTTTACAGCAAGGGCAATGCAACATTTACACCTTTAGTTATGCACCTATTTTTACTAATATGTCTCCACTGCATCCAATAAACTGTTGTCAGTTCTGTCCTGTACTTTGTGTTGATTTGTGCCTTGCAATCTCTTTATACTTCTTTGTTCCTTCTTTTGTTTGCTGTTTTCTCTCTCTCCTGCGCTTGAGTCCACTTCTGTGAAAAGTCTGTCGAAAGGGAAACTTCAGAACCACCAACCTCAATATCTTGCTAGGAGGGGATCAGCTGGCAACTTGGATTTAAAAGAAATACTTTTAAAGTTTGCTGTATTGCTGATGAGCAGCCACACTAAGACTGGGGGTGGCTGTAGATCAGGAGGTAGCGCACATCGCCCACTGATCAGAAGGTCAGCGGTTCAATTCCTGGCTACGCCAAGCTACGTGCCAATGTGTCCTTGGGCAAGATACTTAACCCCGAGTTGCTCTCCGACACCAGCATTGGAGTATGAATGTGTGTGAATGTTAGATAATTAAAGCGCTGGAAGTGAATGAGGTAAACGTGTTCTATAAGTGCTCAGATAGAGTAGAAAAGCGCTATATAAGAACTAGTCCATTTACCACATAGAGGATGTAGAATAAACATTAATCTATATGTAGATTCATTATTCCATCATTTATGCCATTTTGCTGTTTCTGCTCATCGGCATTGCAGTTTGATTTCAGCTAGTTTCCAGTCAAATGTTCCTCCGTATTTTGAGCCCAACACTTATCAAAAGAAGAATTTGATCTTAGATCAACAAGGCGCTGCTGCTTCAAACAAAAGACAAGTTAATGGAGCAAAGATGAATTCCTACTAGATACAGTAGGAACCTGCAGGCCCGACCTGGGATAAACAGCTAAACTGATGAAGTTTAATTTGAAATCAAGTTTAAACTTAATACTGCAGATTTGGTAATGATTAGAGCAATGCTGAATCAGTTCTGCGTAGTTGCAAGCATGGTGGTAGGTAGTGGCGTGCATCTGAAGCCTTCACTAGTAATCCAGCTAGTAATGCTAAATTGGTTTAGTACTTCAGGCTTCAAGCGTTCTCTTAGTGGCACCTGCTGGCCAAAAGACTTTACTGCAGGAATGTATGAATTCAGTCCCAACGAAGAAATACTTGCATAAATCTGTGTGTCATGACACGGCATCCTATATAACTGAATTGATACTCAATAATTGGTTTACTGGAGGAACACGTCATCATCTCGCAGCCATCACTCAGATGGACAAATCATAGCTGTGGCTCAGGCGGTCGGTCATCTCGCAATCAGACTATGGATGGTTCAATTCCTGGCTCCTCCAGTGTGAATGCCGAAGTGCCCATGAACCCCTGAAGTGTGAACCTTAGATTAAAAAGATATAGGTATATTAAGGTATACAAAACAACACTTGTATGAATGTGTGTGAATGAGGCTTGTACTAAGAGAGTGTTTTGGGCAGAAAAGCACTATAAAAGTAACAGTCTATTTACACAGTGCTGTGTGAATTCTGCAACATTTATTTTTTTCAGTATTTTGTATTATGCTGATCTGTTTGCTCTGAAAGTATGCATGTGAGGACGACTCACTACTGCAAGCCAAATCTACCTATGGGACAAATAAAGTAAGCTGAACTTGAAGTATCCACTGAGTACAGATGAATTTCATGACAGCTAACAAGTGTGCAAATGATCCCAAATATCTTTGTGCAACTATGGAAGTCACCATAGACATAAATAAAATACTCCTCTACTCACTCTGTGGCTGCCGGAGGAACCCTTTTTGAGCAAATGTCTTTCACTGTATATTTACTTGATTTTTATTATACAGTAAACATCTCTCTCTCTCTCTCTCACACACACACACACACGCACACACACACGCACACACACATTATACTGACTGCAATAATTTATTGCATTTAAAAAATGTCTCTGTGTTGAAATGATCAACACATGCAGAGTTTAAGCGCCTTGAGCCGACTGTTGTGAATTGGCGCTGTATAAATAAAATAGAATTGAATTGAATGGACCAGCAGAATCTAACAGAAACAACTGGGGATTTCATTCGACACAGTTTTGTGATCACGTATTCATGTACATGTGGAGATTACACATGGAATCTGATTTTATACATTTAAGCTTGAATTTAAGAATATCCTGTCATTCCAGTTTTATTTGAAAAACAATTTTTCACTGTGAATTTATACCCTTGTTTCTAGCTGCACATCACTGAGCACCAGTCGCTGTCATGATGATCATTCAGCAGCACTTCTTTTGCTGATGTACCTAAGCTAGTGTATGCTGAAACTTAGCTAATAGCAAAATAAAAATGAGGACAGTTTGCCACTTACAGATTTGCTGACAGGTTGTAGCAAATCTGTGCTGTAGGGCATTAACTTTACAATATAAAGCACCTTGAGGCAACTGTTTGCTGCAATTATTTTATTACCAAAACCTAATAGTTGTCCATTCCCTGCTCCCACATGTCTCGTTTAATTTTGAAAAAGTTAAGACAGATAGTTAAGCTTTAGTAAAAGATTCTGTGATTAAGAATTACACATTTTAATGATTATGCACAATGATTTGATACTTTTGTTTGCTTAATAAAAAAGTATTTAATTAACTATATTGCACTGTATTTTGTATCCTAGCTGATAAGAATTGATAACATTACTTTTTGTGTGCGACAGACACAGCGCTGTGAAGGGACCAGGGCGACCTACCAAGGAACACAGCATTGTTCTACAGTTCCTCAGAGTCCTGAACTTCATCTGCAAAGTTCTGACATGTACCGCCCACTTAAACATATTTGCAGACTGATTACAGGGACAGCTTGACAGCAGTCTGCCAAAGTGAAAAAATACCTGCTTAGGCAGCATCGGGATACCATTTAAATCCCCCAGATCCCAATCATATTAATAATTAATGTGTGGCCAATTGTTGCACAAGGTAATAGCAAATGCAACAAGACTTTTGCAACATGGCACTCCTCATGATTCACTGTCTTGCAAAAACTGAATCATGTCAAAACCTTCACTTTAGCATCAATATGACAGTTTTGAAATGGTAAAATTTGTTGAACAATAATACAGATATGAAATATGTATAGCCACTAAGTTGTGAATGGCAAGAAAAAAAACAGCATTTTAAATATATTTTATTAAATATTACTAAGCATGGAGTAAAAAACAGCCCGCCGAATTATAATCAAATGCAACATTGTGTCCACACTCTGTTGTGTAGGTGAGAAAAATTACTAGCATCACATAGTACTAAAGTAAAACTAAATATTTCTCATTGGCAAGATACTGTTTCTAGTATTTCTACATTTAAATGTGAATTTCTTTTTGAGTCGCTTTGTGTATTACCTTCTGTCACTGGGAAAACGTGTATGGCACATGCAAGTTTTTTTTTGCTCATGCTTGTAAGAAAAGAGGTAGCATAAAGAGAACACGTGCAACTCCCACCGGCTCCTGATAATGACCTGTTCCAGAAGCAGTAATCGTACAACTCTCGAACACGACTTGACGCGGACTCTCTTGCTGACCTAATCCTTTTTTTCATTTTTAAAGGTTTCCACATTTCCTCTGCTGATGAATTTGACACATTGGCGGTAACAGCTTACAATTCGTGTTTGGCTCAGTTTAAAAGCCATAGACATGATGGCCATGCCAACAATGATGAAAAGTGAGATAAGCATGAAGAACTTGGGGTGCTCGGGTATAATGTCCCCAAAACCAATGGTAGTGAGAGTGATGAAGCAAAAATAGTAAAGGTCAAGGTATTCAAAATCTTCCCATAATTTCAGAATCAAGCCCCCAAAGCAAATGTAGGCAAAGACAATGAAAATAATTAGCAAAAAGGGTACATTCAGTGTTTCCATTTCATCCCCTAACCCGGTGAAGTCCCACAGGGCATATTTACTGGATGATGGCGGCAACCTATCGAGTTCTGGGCAAGAGAGAGCTCTAAGCAGTGGACCCTTTCTCAGTAAATTCTCTCTGGCAAGAATCTTCTCAAAGATCTCCTTGTTGTTTTGAAGCTGAATGGACTTGTGTCGTACATCTGCCTGGCTGTGCAGCACCTGCTGGATGTTGAGGGGTTCACGGATCACAAGATCATGGCTGAAAACAAAGGTACCATCCTCCAGGGTCCGATGCCTCGAGTCCCTACTCTGAACCTTCCAGGGTGACCAGATACGAGAGCAGAGTTTTTTGGAAAGGGTGTGAACATGAATGTAGGCTCTGGACATCATTATAGCAAGAAAGTCTCCAACGTCAAGGATGACCAGAAGCATGAGCGGGATGCCCACCATGGCATAGAAGACACAAGCCACCTTACCAAGATTGGTAACTGGATAGATCTCTCCATATCCTGCAATGACAAAAATAGACACTTTAAAAGTGTGGTAATTATAGGACTTTATTTGGTAAACTTTTTGTGGTAAAATATGGCTATATGGACTGGTACTTATACAGTGCGGTATTTTTCTGCTCTAACAGAGCACTCAAAGCGCTTCTTACTGCAAGCCTCATTCACCCAATCTCACATGCATTGCTACAAGCACTTTTTTCTGTATCTAAGTGCCACTCTGATGGATCCATTGGAGTTCAGTATCTCACCCAACGATACATGGGCATGCAGCCTGGAGTAGCCAGGAATTGAACTGCTGACCTTCCAATCCGTGGGTGACCTGCTCTACCTCCTGAGCTACAGCTCGGGAGATGATGGAGATGATGTAACAAGCTTTTCAACGCACATCATAATAACGGGTGTGAGTGCTACTGGCCGATAGTTATTCAGTCCACTGATGGTGTTCTTCTTGAGGATGGGGACGATAATAGAGGACCTCAGGCAGGGAGGGACACTCCGTCTGTATGCTATAATGGTGATGTGTTGAGCGCATCAACACGGTGGGTGGCTGTAGCTCAGGAGGTAGAGCAGGTCACCCACTGATCGGCAAGTTGGTGGTTCGATTCCTGACTACTCCAGGCTTTGTGCCAATGTTTCCTTGGGCAAGATACTCAACCCAAAGTTGGTCTCTCTAGCGTTGGACTGTGAATGTTAGATAATTAAAGCAGTTAACTTAGTTACATATGTGTAAATGTGTTGTATAAACACTTTGAGTGCTCAGTCGGAGTGGAAAAGCACTACAGTACATAAGAACTAGTATATTTACCATTTGAGCAACAGCTGACTCACACATAACCACATACACAATTTCACAGAGCACCAAAAAGGAGAGCACTGTGACGATGTACACCGCCATCTTGCACTTTGAGTCTTTCATGGAGGCTTTTATGTAATTATCTAATTCAATTTTCAAAATC
>VUQK01029515.1:4200-25203 GCA_015106715.1 Bujurquina vittata | reverse complement strand
AAATTTAAAAACCAGAATACAGAAACAGGTAAACAAATGCAATTTTACCAAAAAGGTTTCATTCCAGAGAATAAGCAAAAAAAAAAAAAGAAAAACAAGAGAAATGACTGGTGAATTTTCTTTATTTGCTATTTTTTAAGAAATTGCTTTGTATTCACTTACTGTACAGAAAAAAAATACAACAAAAAAAAAATTAAATCAATAGTGTTTTGTTCTCCTGACTGTCTACATTTGTCCCTCACACAGCTGTGAGTGGGTTGGTACCAATATTTGACAGAATCAGACCACGTGATCAATCAGAGTACAGCTGTGGCAATGAGGACCAAAGGGTGAAAAATTACACACATACACACAACGGAAAGCTGAGACTAAGAGCAGTAATTAATCCAGAACTTTCCACGACACAGAGCCACAGACGCATACCGCAAAACGGCTAAAAAGCTAGAGTAACTGAAAGGTTAACTGCTGTAAAAAATAAAATAAATAACACGTTCATTTAATTAATTTAATTGTCATTTTCATTGGGAGTCATGTCCCAGAGTCTCAGTTTTCTAACGCTTGAGGCCTGCAGAAAGAAAAAGGAGCATAAAGAGTCACCCAGGAGTCTCCCAGAGAAATGCCTCTAATCAGCCTCAGAGGGTTTAGCATCCTCTCTGGGCTCTGGCTGAATAGAAGCCGGGGGCAGGCACACGGCAACTCTGACTCTCTTTCCAGAGATCAATATCCAGACTTCTTTTACACGTGTGACATGCTGAGAGGCAGACAAGGAATTCTTCTACTGAATTTCCAGGGAGGAGAGGATTTTTCTTTTCTTTTTTTTAAAATGTGATTTTCTGGTGAAATTGCCTGACATAGTAAGTGTTGAACATCAGTATATGGTTTTGGGTGTTGTGTTGCTTTGGATTGCATCAGCCTTATCTTCATCAGGGAGTGTGAAAGGGACGGAATGTGCATGTTCAATATGTGCACAAATAATGTGATCTATGTGTCTTTACCAGAGTCATATGCTCAATGAACCAAAGTGTGCTTTTAAAAGACAGTCAGAAATGTCACATTTTTGTGTGAAAGTGGCCCATGCATTAAATTTTCTGTACAGATTTAATCGAAATTCAAACATGTGTACCTGTTTAATACACATCTACTGCTATAGCAGTCCAGATATCATCTTTCCCAACATGCCATATACGCATGATACCCCGCGGACTTCCCTGAATGTTGGAAAAATAACTCTAAAGGGAGAGCCAAGTGTGTCAAAATGTGACAGCAAGGGGTCCTGACCAAACATCAGTATGTTTGCTGGAAGACCTCCCTGCAGTAGTGAAAAAGCCAATGTTGACTTGCAGCTACACAAACAAACAGCAAAAATCTTTTCTGCTCCATTACAACCAGGGTCTAATGTTTATGTTTAATAATCAATCATAATTTTATTTTCTGTCATTGTAGCTCATATGCCAACTTAGGCATTGTAACTATTGCTTCTTATACAACCTAATCAACCTTCTTTTCTGTTTATTCCAACTGAGGCATTCTTGCTGCTTCAATAGCTGTGAAACACATCACCTCTTGCAAGGGTCTTATACTGCTGTATTCAACCTACGCCATTAGTATTTCATAACCGCACACCATGAAACCCTACAACATAACCGAGGCTGTAAACTGACGTGTACCTCCCTGAAAATGTAACTCCATGACGCATCGATGCAGTCTGCAAATACTGTGATTGGCCTGTTTAGTATTGCTGATTCCTCCTATGGATTTCCTGACATTTTTTTTTTTTTGCTGCAGTTTTTTTAATTTGTCCCTGCATATAAAACATTGAGATATGACCACAAAATGATTAAGAAATAAAACATTATGCAAAACCATGAATGACACTGACCACTTACATATGTTACATAGTTACGTAGTTACATGTTACAAAAGACTAAATCTGTTGTTAGGACTTGATCACCAAGGCATAGTGACCGGTTAGTGAGGGAAAAGTGTATATTCCCTAGTGTGAGTGGTTGCTGGCAGCCGCTATGAAATCAACTGCTAAACCCCCCCCTTCATGCAGGCTTACAGTGACCCCCTGGTAACCACCAGGAAGCCACTAGGGGAAAATATGCATTCCATGACAGGTTGACGAATTGTTGCCAGAGGTTGCTGGCACTTGCTAGCATGAAATTGATCGCAAAGAGGCATAAGGTGCTGCACCAAAAACCTCCTTTGGTCACTAGCAGGTTGAAGTGGTTGCCAGCAGTGAGCATGACATGTCTGCAAACACTTGCCAACTACTCTCTAAGGTTTAGTGAAACTGTGAAAAATGCTACGCAAGCAGGAAAAGCAGAAGCTGCACCTTACTGCTGCACCCACCACATTTCAAACGTTGCGACTTTTACTTTGAAGGCAACATTTCTATGTTTCTATTTTGTGTGATTTGGTTTTTTTTTTTCTTCAAGTTTTACTACAGCTCAGAAAGTAAATGGCAAGTCGGCATCTTCCATCCAAACTGTGGTCGACCATGGCAATCTGCCAGTGACCAAAGCAATCACAAGGAGGTTTCTGTTGCATCCCCCTCTTTGTGACAGATTTCACCTGTCAACAGCCAGCGACCTCCAGCAATCACTCAGCAACTGTCAGGGAATGCATATTTTACCCTAGTGATGTGTGAGTGTTTGGAACAACTAACGGAAGCTTTGATCTGCTTATTTTATATTGCAGTTCACTGGCAGTGGCGCAGTGGGTAGGCGCTTGCCTTTCAGCCGGAAGGTTCCAGGTTCGAGCCCTGTCCCTGCGCTGCGTTGTGTCCTTGGGCAAGACACTTAAACGACATTGCCTAACGGTAGTGCCGGTCTCTGGCTGCATGACCGCAGATGAGTGATCTGAAACCCTCATTTTGTTGTGTGCCTTGTGTGCACAATGACAATGAGTTGCACTTTATTTATTATTATTTTTTTAAGAACTAGAAAATATAGAGTGCTGTGATTCATAAGCCAATCAGCAGGTGTTTCAAAATTTTGACATTTTTTTTTCTTTACATTTTATGTGGCAAACAAGCAACACCACTTCAGTTCCCCAGTTGGCAAGGTTTTAAAACCCCTTTGCCAGTACCACCTGATCCAGACCGGCTTGTTCCCCTGCATAACTATCTCTGCCATCCATCCCATCTGACATTTGGCACCGGCTGACTGGCCACAGCTCAGTCCAACTCGGTTCCACAGCTTTAGGGGAGGTCAGCAACTAGGGGCCGAGCACTGGGGCCGTCAGAGAGTTTGTTCTGCATACTGAGCAGCCTGATTAGGCAGAGGAGCACAGAGGGGCTCTAGCCCGGGAGGGCTAGTAGGGAGACAGGCGTGACGGCACACAGCCCTGCAGCTTCTTGCCACCAATGACCAGGTAACCAATGCCAACTCACAGACAAATCTTCCGTGATAGGTAAATCAGGATAAATCAGGAAAATCTTTACCGCTCCCCGTGTTTCTGGTTACTGTCAGTGTCATTAAGAAAAAATATATACTGAATACTGAGCGAAAAACGACAAGGATGGGTTTAAGTTTGAATAAAATATAATTTCTGGTTTGCACTGGTTGGTCACTGTGACAAACCACAGACAAATAGATGCATGAAGCATAATTGTAAAAGGCAAGAAAAAAATCCAGCCATTAATACAGATAATTGCATACTAACACAGGACATGGTCTATTTTGCCTGTGAGTTGCCTTCTAAATCACTGTCTACTCACAACTGTCTCTATAAGAAGAGAAAATTGATAATGATAATCAGCCCATGACAAGGCTGGCTCACATTGAGCCCAGCCCAGCACAGCTGACTGCCCAGAGCAATGCATCCTCTGCTCCGCCTTCGTGGCCTATACCAGTGTGATGGATAATTTGGGCAATACCTCTGCATTCCATCTCACCCTTCTACTCCATCTAATCTCACCAACCTGCACCAAAAATCATCAGCGTTCATATGGAACATGCCCAGGTGCATTACGGTAACTGATGAGTGTTATCGTGGTAAAAAATAAAATCAGAGAGACGTAAATCAGCCGATGATTGGGGGAATCATTGCTGCAACATGGGCATAGGGTTTATGAAGCGTCCCTGACGCACACTGATTACTTTTGATTCTCTCCACTGTGTCCTCTTTTCCCAATGAGGTGAACAGCAGAGGTGGGGGTATGGGACCAGAGATGAGGACTTTTATATAATGGCTTATGTGAAAAATGGGAGGGCAAGGGACGACTTAGTGGCTTTCTCGCATGATTCCCCATGGCTCGTTGTTGTTTACGCTTTCTTAGATTGGCCTGTCATGCACAAGCGTGCGCACAAACATGCTAATATAAACAAATGTGCATGTTTACACGCTATTCTTCAGATATATTCCTTAACACAAACATTAGGGAAAAAACGGGAGCCTTGAACTCCCAAGAGCAAGAGGAAAAGAGAGAGCCAGAGAGGTAGAGGGGTCAGCCATCCGCTGAGATGATAATGAAAGAATAATAATAGAGTACAGGATGAAATTACTGAGCTTTACCCACAATATCTTCTCTCATTAGTGCCAGCACTAATGTTGCCGTTTATGCTTGTGTTCTACACCAGCTCCCCCTAATTAGGCGTGGGCTTCTAAAAATAAACGGCAAACTAAATAGTGGCGTGAAAGTACATGCAAATCTGTTGATGTACAGGAATAATGGTGGCGAGGTGGGGGGAGGATTAGTGGTGCGCTGCCGACTGAAGTAATTGAGTTGGGTAGTGTTGACACCCCGGCACAGTCAGAATGCCCATGTTGTGGAACGTGCTGTGTGCGTGTGTGCTACACGGCTCAGCCGGCATTTGTTTCGTGTGGCTGGTGTCATCGCAAAGGTTTTAGCTCTGGATAAAGGCTGGAGAGGATGCACATATACTAATCCTTGCGTTACCCTGAAAAAGAGGAGCACGGTGGAGTCTTCCTCCTGTGAAACAGCACGGACAATCTGTTGCAACACCTGAGCGGGGCGCAGCACGGGGGGAACTAGGGCACAGGGCTTGGCACTGCAAGGACAAGAAACTGTCAGGCATCAGTCAGATTGAAGGTGGGACAGACATTGGATAAGCTATGTTTTTTTTTTAAAAAAAAGTTGATATTGAAGATTATTTCAGTTCAGAGTTGCAGGGTATATGCAGTATAATATTAAAAAAGGGATGGTTATGCTAGTGCTAAGATTTCTTCACTGTATCTGTACCTGCACCCCATTGGCCCACTGGAAACCAGATTGCCCTGAGATTACATTGCAAACACAGTGAGAACTTTACAAGTACTGCACAGAAGGGACGAGGGCATCATCTTTTAACACGAGGGGACCGTGCTTACCGCTGAGCCACTGTGCTGCCCTCCTGTGTAATTTCACTGAGATGAATTTACCATGACAAAGACTTTGAACCCTTACAGAACTGAATTTGAATTCAGTAGCTTTCAAATAAAATCCAATATAAATGAAAATGGGAGCGAAAGTTGACACGTTCAAAGTATGTGGGAGATAAGTTAGAAAATACAGTGACTTAGAGCAATTTTCACAGCAAAGTGCCTGTTTAAACACGACAGGGGCAAAGCAGGGCCAGGTTCATCTTGATAATTTCTTTTTTAGCCTTGTCACTCCAGCTTTACAATTTAAAGGAATTCCTTGACATTCTTCTCTTGACATTGACGTGCTTATTTATTTATTTTCTTGGCATTCACCATACATTATTCATTTCACTTTATTTTAACCATAATGTTCTAAGTAACACTTAGAACTAAGAAAAGTATATTTTCATGAACATTAGTAGGTAGCAGTGACGTCATACGTGGGTCCTTGAAAGCGATGAAAGTGACATCAACACCAGTAATGTGCCACATGTACACTTTTGCCACCTGCTGTCACTGTGAACAACTTTTACTGTGTACTATTTAAATTATGTAGTCTGCCATAATGATAAAAACATGAACCCATTTATTATTTAGATTATTTATAAGTAGATTAGATTTAAATGTAGGTGTAATGTATTGCTGGCCTTAAAAATACAGTATTTAGCATCTTCCTACCTTCAAAGCAGTCTAGTCAGCAACAATAATAAAATTCCTGAGACTTACAGTAACGGGCAAAAGTCTTGAGCCAAACCTGAATTTGTTATATTTTGCTAGGAAAATGGGAAATGGGTGCAGCGATTTGTTAAAACGTGCAAACACACATGGAAATACAGTGTATGAAAACATAAAAAGAGTTTAATATTATTGAGCATGGTATGTTCACCTTTATTCTTCAACACAGCCTGAACTCTCTACGCAAGCTTTCTTAATGCTCACAGCTGCTCCTGTCTCCTGGCCTCATGGTGAAGACTTGAACCAAATATTTCAAATTTGGATTCTCACTCCATAAAACTTGTTGCCACTGAGTTTTATCCCAGTTCTTGTGTAAATTGGCATTTCTCAGCCTTCTCTCACTGTCTCCCTTCCTTTACAGTGGCTTCTTGACAGCCACACTTCCACTGAGACTATTCTCTGATGAGACTTCAGCAAAAAGAGTAGATTGATCAAGTGGAGGGCCAGATGCATCTCTCATGCCTGTAACTTTGCAGGAGTACTTTATATGGTGATTAAGTTCTATAATCTTAAAAAAGTACTTTTTATATTATATTTAGCAAAGGAAAATCCTCAATATGGCAATTTTTAGTTCACTTCACCAAACTAAAAGTCGTAATACCTTCTGTTAAAATGAGACAGGCTAACTGGAATTACATGGTGAGGTTGAGTCTGTCACTACATTGCTTCTATGGAACTTTAAAAACCACTTTGCTGTGAAAATAGTTCTAATCCAGTATGTTTTCCACCTTATCTACTGCATATCATAAAGCTGTCAACATCCCAGCCAATTCTCATTTATATTAGATGTTATTTGAGAGCTATTGAGTTTGAATTTGTTCTCTGAGCAATGTCACCGGAGGACACCAAATCTTTGTTATGGTAATTACAGCGGAGTGAAATTATGTAGATGAAACAAATGAATGGGCCAAAGTTTCAGCAAGCAAAGCACTTGGGGAACTGCCGTATTTTCCAGTTAGTAATCTTAGAAGAGTGAGTACAGCTTGATCAGAATTCAAATGAAAGCAAAACATTATGACAAAAAAAAAATCAATTCAACGAAAAACTGTCGTGAAAATCCTCAGAGGGAAATCCGTGACATCCCAGTTGGAGAAAGATTGAGAAAGTAACACACATGCGTGGCTTTACAAGCAATATCTCCTTTCACCTACCAGGAACATCTTTTATCTTTCCAAAATATTTTATCTAAACAAATTATTTTACAAATTCTTTTTGGTTCAAAAGGAAGTTTTGATCTGTAGGTCTTGATCTGTAGTTTGTAGATTTATCACTGGCATTACTCATTTCTGTGTGTGTGAAAGTAGTAGCACCATTGCGGTGTGTTCAAAGGCAGAAGTGTGATGACTAATTTCTGCTTTGAATTCAGTCCATTTGGCCTTGCTTCCATCCCAGCTCAGTCCATTACTGCAGCTCTGAGTCACAAACCTCCAGACCTGAGGCTGTCAGCAAGAGTCACTCTAGCTGAGGGGGTAGGGGGAGGATTAAAAAGGAAGGGGCGGGGGGGGGGGGGGGGTGTCAAACACGCAGACAAATGAGCAAACATGTACTTGCGTGCAAACATATTCTGTCTCCTTCTCACACTATCACACACATGCATACAATCGCCTTCCTTTGCTTTTAGCCTATCTCGTTCTTTCTCTGCCACAGCCTCACTTCCCCAGGAATCAGATCTTTTTATAGAGCATCTGTGTGTTGGCGTGGGCGACGGTATGGCCGTGCTGCTTCACCCAGCTCAGACTGGATCTCAGATCAATATCCTGTCCCTTGCCGGCCAGCTAGTTCAGGCCAGGCAGACTGCTTCTGAAAACCTGTCCTTATGGTTTAACAGCTGCTGTCTCCCATAAAAGTATTATTGTTATTTACCCATCTCTCATATGTGAAACACAATTTCCTAATTCCTTAAGAATACCAATTATTGCTAATATTCTGTAGCTTTTTATGAAACTGAAAAATATACGTTAACTTGGAGCAGTGATATTAACCCACTCTTAGCACAGTGGCAACTAACAAAAATCTTGCGCTCTGGTGCGCACTTATGGAAACATCCCAGTACCAAAAAGTTCTGATTGGATAGCACAACAAGCAGTAGGCTTATTCAGCTTGTTATGTCTGCGAGTCTGGCTCTTGTTGCTTTTGATTTCTTTGCCTTGGTGCTGTTATCGTAAATGTGGAAGTTATCCATTATTCTGTCTGCTCCTGTGATGGGTGGTAAATTATGTTTTGCTTTTTGCCCACTTTTTTCCATAAATTATATTATAACATAAACACGAAAACCTACAGGGAAATTTTGGACATTGTTTCAATAAGCATGGGCTCTTTAGTAGCAATAAGCATATTATCAGATATGACATTACTGTTGTGCTTTTTTTGGTTTGCTTGTTTTGTTTTTTAATCTTTTTTTTTCAAGAGTCAAATCTGTCTTGGCTCATAATTCTGTGTAAAGCGATAACATCTTTGAGGGGGCTAAGCTATTCGACTAAGATAAAGCTAGAGAAGAACCAAGTTTTAGTCACTGTCAAATAAGCCACCGTGCTGCCCTCAAACTAAGCCCATCCATCATAAAATATGAAAGCATTTCAAGAAAAGCACACATAAAACCTTTAATTTGAGTTGTTTTATAAAAGTATAAAAATGTAGCCCACTGTCGGAGGTAAGAGTTGATTGGATAGTTCAAAGACATCATGAATTTGTAACAAACACAAGATTTTCAGTTACTGATTACATCACTCTATCATGAAAACACATTAGGCCAATTAATGTTTCAAGACTTTTATAGCCAACAGTAAACTGGCGGTTAAGCTAAACTAAACCCAATTAGCTCAACAAACAAATAACTTAGAGTACACAACATTATCCTAGATACCACAGCACATTCCTAAAGAGCAGGTACAAATTACATTACAGTTTCTAATCTACATTTGTGGAAAGCTTTTATGATCGCCAACATGGCATCTAAGTATAAAAGTAAAATCTCACCCCCTACAGTTTGGGATGGGCTAGGTATTGTGCAGCTCAGCTAGGTTCAGTGGTCTCCAAGGCTGTTTAGGCCTTTTCACAACCCTGTCAGCCCCGACCGCGCTTCATGATCAAGGTGACTTATGGGGGAGCATTTGCCACTATGATGTTGTGGTCTGGATCTCATTCCCTGACAGATTACAGTGTTGGACAAGCTGCCACTCGAAGCAGTGTGGCTATGATGGCTCTGATAATTGAAGTGCTCAAAGGTGGATGGCTTGGACAGATGAAGCCCAGCCAGTCAATGGATCAATAGTGTAATCGTGAGCTCCAGTTGCTGGAGCTAAATGGGCAAGGTAGACTGGGCCCAACCAGAAACAAATAAAAAAAAAGGTCATGGTGCCTTTTTTGTCCACATTTTGTCTTTTTTGTTAGAAATGCATTTTTCACCCTAAAAAAGTTTACCATTATGAGAGTGAACACTTCAGTGCTAAAGAATCCCATTTATTCATATATACCCAGGGCTATTGTATGTGATGTACAGAAAACTGACAGCAGAAAATATATACCTCTACAATTTATATGACAGCCAATATCTTCTAACTATTTATAGGAGTATTGGTTGGGGTTCAGCCTTAAGGTTATGCTGTTATTGTTTTATCTCCCCCAGTCCCATTTCACTGATATAACCATCTATTTGGCTGTCTTCTTCTTGGCAAATAGACAAACAGACTGCTCTACATTCACTGTGTGGCAGCAAACAAGTTTCATAATCGTCACTTGCTTTGCTCACAAGTCAATAACTATGACTTATCACCAGGAAAACACACAGACGATTTGTTCATGGACTTAATTGAATAGGAATAGCTGAGTTCCAGCATCATGCACGCAAAGTCATTTTCATATCGCTCAAATGTCACCAGCAAGAGAGGGTGACAGGATCATCTGGCCACCTGTCAAGCTTCCCTGTGACAAGTACCACCGAGGAAAACACCATGAGCCCAACATTAAAAACAGACTCAGGCACAGAAATGAGCATCTAAATCATTCTTTTTATAAAAGCGTGTGTGTTTTTCTATGCGTGTGCGCGCCGCTGACAGAGCACCATCAGCTCACACGAGAAGATAATGGCAAGATATTACAAATGCAAACGCATGAATTTAGCGAAACATACATTGCAGGATATCCAGTACATTGCACACGTAAACACTGCATCACAAACTTGTCATTCAAGCAGTAGGTGCATTCAGGCAATGAAGAAAGTAAAGTACAGTAACGTTGAAGTTTGCCAAATAGAGGTGTGTTTTTTCTCCAAGAAGCCACAAGTATCCATGGGGATCGCGACAAAGAGATGATAGTGTGTGAGAGACACAGAGATGATGATTTCTAATTTATCGAGGTCTCTTGAGAATGAGAGGATCAGTCACCAGTAGGAGATGTTCTTAATCAACTACCCGTAGCCCTAACACACATCCCCCTGGTAATTTACACTCAGCTGTGCCGTGACTGAGCTTGTATGAAGGTGAAATGCACCGCGATGTGTATGAGAAGCAGATTTATCTCTGTCTTTAGTTGTAAAGAAGATACTTGGGTGGAAGGACAAAGGATTACATTTAACCTTTTACTTTTACCTGATGCTTCTAGCCAGGGCCACCTATCAGAACTGACTCAAATTGTTATATCACTAATATGACAAGCAACTGATAATGAGTACAATACATGCAAGGGTCAGAACTATTGTGGCAGGGACACAGTATGACAATATAAAAGAGATGCAGCAGAAAATTAAATAAAGAGGTAGGGGAAAGGAGAACTGACAGGGTTAGATGAAGATAAATGTCAGATGCTGGGGGCCAGAGATGTGCTCAAGCTGCACAAGAAGAAGCCCAAGAAGGAGTTAAAGAAAGAGAGCGATAGTCAGTGTGCGGGAGAAACCATATCCATGGTGGATGGGGAGCAATTCAGAGGCAGAGAAAGAAAGGCAATTCATGGAGGGGGTAAAAAGTTAAAGCAGAAACAGGGAAGTAGCGAGAAAGAAAAATAGCCAATTAGCAGGAAGCCAGCAGGTGTGCTCTCTCTCTGGAGCCCCCCTTTCCTTACCCCCCATCCTTGGTATGGGGTGGGGGGGTGGGTGGGCTGTGCCGGCCTTAAAGAGCAGGGAGTTGCTATGGCAACCGCCTGGCACGCTCTATCTCCAGGGAAACTGAAATGTCACAGCTTAAGAGGTCTCAGAGAAAGCAAGTGAGGAAGAGACGAGCATAGAGAAAGACAGAAAAAAAAAAGTACAGGTAAGTATGAGGAAATGTAGCATTAAGACTGATGCATTACTCCTTATCTTTGTTGCAAGGCCATCACATTCTCTTTGGAGTTTATTTACAATCAAACTAATGATGTGGCATCACCCTGCGATCCACCTGCTAACCCCTTAACTTAGTTTGCAGTGTAGGTGTTGATTCTGGGACTGTCCCTTAGTAAGAAGTTAAAACCTAAATCACCACCTGAGCACAATGAAGTCTACCGCAAGGCTTCTGAGAGCTAATCAACCTTCATTTATTTAATCAAATATTTACTGTCATAAGCAGCCGAGGGGCCCAAGGGTGTGGTAGGAAAAACTCGATCTTGCATTGGCAGCGTGTGGTGAGGGTGAATGTGACCGTTGCTTGCTGCTGAGCTATGGGCTGACCCTCCAAATCACACATTAGCCAGGGCTGACTAGCTGAAAGCTCATTAACCTGAATGGCCACTGATTGCTCCACTATTAACACAGTCTGACTCCTCTCCTCCAGGGCTGTACCCACTTACACAGGTGCTTCAGTACCCCTCAAGGTCTTGGCTTAATCAGGGTAAACAAATGTTGTTTCTTTGTCATGGTGGCGCCACTCTGTTTGATGTATGTCACACACTGCAGCTATGCTTGTTCCCACTTTTCTTCCCCAATTTTTCTTTATTAGTTTAGTAATTTTACCCATCTGGCATAATTGACCTTTTCTCTGTATCCTGCAATAATTTAGAAAAGTTTCACCTGTACTGGAAAGCCACAGAAGAAGTGAAATGTATGTGTTGGTTTGTGTCATCATAAGGACAGTAGGTTCTTGAGGAAAGGAGATGGCCAGCTAAATGGAGCATTTCTCCAGCGTTCTGCTGCATGCCTGAGAGTGTGGCCTGGCCATGCCTAATTTATTTCCTCTTTTGTCGTTGTTGTCTCCATTCCTCGGTTGATTAAACCAACCTCATGCAGCTATGCTCAACAAATAGCCTAATTGAGTACGACCTTGGCAAATGATATATCAGCCCTATCCTCCAAAAACACCACCTGCACCAGACGCCCATCTCCCCAGCCCATTGCTCTGCGGGCCGCCGCACCAAGCACAACAAACATAAACAGGGGATTCGCCTCCTCAGCCAAAGTCATTTCTTGCACGACCTTTCCCACAAATCACAGCGATGACACGGGGCTGGATGGATCACTGAAATGGGACACATTTGTATCACTTAGACCTTTCATCAGATGCAAGCAGATACTCATCTATTATTCCCCCTTCCATTTGCAACTTTCACCCCACAGCCAGCACATGGAGGGTAAAATAAGTGAACAAAACATTCCTATCTGTGCTTCATGCAGCAGCTGCAGCAGGCTTAAGCAGCACAGAATTCTCATTAAATTTCCATCCCGTTTCTGTGTTTAAATGGGAGCTGGAATGAGGGAAGGAAGGGGGGCTGGTAGTTTGTGTTCAAAGGGGCCTGCTGTAGAAGATCTGATGGCTCTCTCAGTGCAGTCTCTGGTGGGATCTCTCACAGGATACAGATGCCTGCTCTGAGATGGCTTCATACCTAATGAGTCTGAGCTCCAGCAGAGCTGCACACAAAGCAGCGCTGCCCTCGATTCTCTGTTTGTTTGCCACCACCAGCCCCACCCTCACTGTCTAGCTCACTCGCTCACTCAGCACTGAGCGATGTGCCTGCCCACAGCCAGTGTGTGACACTGATGTGTTTCTCAGGAGGGATGCGTATCCTGCAGGTAAACACCTGGAGGCTGAAAAATCACCCTCCAAAAGCAGGCGACACGGGCTGTTCTGTATCCAGGGACTGTTAACAAAGTGAGGCTCATCCTTCTGCCTGTCTCCATGCCTGCGTCGGTCTCTGCACTGAGGTACTGGACCACAGGTTCTGAGTGGTGGGCCTTTCATGCTCTGATTTGGAGCTTCTTCGCGATTAATTTCAGTTTCTTGTCAGGACTAAATAAATAAGTTACAAGACATGTACATGTAAAGAAAAGACAACTTTTACTCTTTATGTAACTTCTCATTGTATTTCTGTATAATGACAAAGGCATTCTATTTTTATTATGGGTAAATATGGGCAGCACAGTGGTGTGGTTAGCACTGCTACCTCACATCAAGAAGGCCTTGGGTTTGAATCCACCATTCGGCCAAGGCCTTTCTGTGTAGAGTTTCAATGTTCTCCGGGTACTCCGGGTTCTCCTCCCACAGTCCAGGGACATGCAGTTAGTGGGGTTAGGTTAACTGGTGATTCTAAATTGTCTCTCTGTGCTAGTCATGTGACAGGCTGGTGACCTGTCCAGGGTGTACCCTGCCTCAGGCCCTATAATGCTGAGATAGGTTCCAGCCATAACCCCCATCCCACTGAGTGTGTGCGTGTCTCTGACAGCATCTATGCTGTGGTGACCTCTACTAAAGATATGGAGGGGACCAGCGGCTTGGTAAACGGATCTTCATTCCCTGTCCCTCAGAGCTGTGCTGCATCTGCCCTAGAGGTGGGATAGGACGTGTTGATAAAAATAGGTCCGACTGCCAATATATACCCCCTGAGGATGGCAGCGAGGTTACCACAGCAAGGAGAGGAAGTGGACAGATATGTCCAGCTGCCCATCTCCCTCAGCCTGCTAGAAGATTAGATGAGAATGGTTGGGAACAACGAAGAAACAAGAGAATTTTGTCCTGCTCTCATAGAGAGGTCAGATGTTATTTTGAACACTGGTGACAACATCCACATGAATCCAAATGGAGAGATCATGATGCACACTGTAGCTCATTAAAATGTCTTTACAGATCTTTGACAGGCGTCAAGCTCCAAGACAGCCTGCCATTGAAGACTTGTGAGAATAAGTCCCTTAAGGCCACTTACACAAGACAAACTGCAGGCAGTATCTATGTTCTCTGCCATCCAGGTGATTAATGCATACGTCACTGAGGGCTCCATACAGTCCGCAGTCCTCATGCCATTATAAGTCTGCCTGGAATGAGCCGTCACCTTATAGACGTTTGCTGTCCCAAGGCAGAACGGCTTTAATCAAAGCCTGTGAGGAGGCAACAGTCACTGGGGACAAGTTTCATTGGGAGTTAAGTTATAAGAATGAAGGAGACATGCAATCTCAACTCCTCTAAAATGGGATGAAGGGATTAAACAGTGAAGAAGTGGCAAAGATGGATAGAGAGAAAAGGACATTTCTACATGCCTCCGCCCATCTTTACCTCAGAGAGCTGTCATGATAGTCAGCCCGACCTGCTTATTTATTGAGAGGTTTCATTCACACCTGGGCTTCTACCCCTTGGCAAGTCTTGATTAAGCAGGTCGTCCTTCGCAACAATAAATCTGGTAATTTTATCAGGCACTCCTCCGCATCAGTGATAGTCCACACCATTAAGGTTTTGCCAACACAAGGCCCTAAAAATATATTCCCTTCACCACAGCCTGGCAAATATGCCGGGGGATTTATTAAAAAAAATTCTCATGGATAACAATTTACATATGGCCAATATCACAAGACTTCATTAAATAAATAATCTGGGATCACATCTCTCCTCAGATGTTTGTAAATCCAATTATTCCTTTATCAAATTGGATTCCACGGTGATTATTTTTATTTTTTCAGGGTGTTGTGCCAGGCAGTAGGATGATGAAATTGGTGCAGTTTAATATCAGCACTGCTGATAAATGTGTTTGGTTTCATCACTGCAGCTGTAGACGGTCCAAAGGGCAGGCACAGTGCTCCTGAGCATGGGCCACTGCTGGGACAACTTCTGCGTTAATCATATTACAGCACAGCTTCAAGGTGTGCCGAGGACATTTGCGCACAAGGAAATGTGTGTAGGACAAAACTGGCAAGGCAGCGCCCCAAGTCATCGTAAAGATGCTAGCTCACAGTGTTGCACGCGCAGAATAGTTGTGTTTACTGTTTGAAGATGCAGAGAAGCAGCAACTTTCTACGGTGAGCGTAATTAGCTGTGAAGCGTCAAATAGACAACAAAGAGCACAACATGAAGCTGTCTCTGATGCATATCCCTGAACTCTCTGAAAGGAGATGGCATCTTTACAGAACAAAAAAGATCCCACATCTTTGTCTCTCATGTCCTCTGATCCCTTCTTTTTACAGCACCTTCTATGTGTTTTCAAAATAAAAACAAAGACATTGGAAGAGGAAGGATTTTCTGTGGTGCCACTCTGATAAAATATTTCCTTGTGAGATTTCCCAAGAAGTAAAAAGAGAGTGGCAGTCCCCAGAGTTCCTGAGTCCACTCAGAGTGACACTCCAATGGCTCTCTGGGGAAACACTATTCACGAGGCACGGGGAAAAGCAAGACGAAAAAAAAAAAATCACGAGAAAAGTAAAAACACTCTCCTGCTTTCTCCTCTTCTCTCATCTTTGATGCAAACCTGGAGTTACACTTTTGCCTTTAACATCACACAAATGAAAACATGTGAGGAAAAGCAAAGGAAAAATTAGGCACCCTGAGGTGCAAAGAGAGGGTAGAGACTGAACAGGGAGCTGTTTTCATGTAAACAACAAAGCCAGAAAGTGGAACATTGTGTTAATGTGCTGCCTACAGTACAACCTTGTCCTAATATCTAATATTCCCCAAAGACTGTGATTGTGTTCTTGGTCTTGCATACACCAAGTGCATTAGCAGGACCTGTCTTGTGACCGACGGTGACCTACGAATGAAAAACTGTTAACTTAATTGGACTAGAGACACTAAATGGAAATTAATCTTAAAGTTTCTGAGTATGAAGACAGTAGGCAAAGGGGCACAAAATAAATAGACATGAGGCTTGGTTGACTCTTGAAGACCAGTTGGCTAGAAATTATTACAACTCCAAGCTGTTGATTCTTATGTTCTGCTCCTTAACTGCCCAAAAAGTTGAAACTCTGAAATAAAATTTTAAAAAATGATAGAAATTTTAAAATGTAGTCAACCATGCAACCATAGCGCTCAATGTCCTTTTTTTTCATTTTGTGCTCACTTTGTATTTGCATGTAACTGTTATTGATTGCTGTACTATTTACCCACCCAGAGCCAAAAACTGGACTATGCAGACGATCCCTTGGCAACTCCAAATTAGTGGAGATGCTGTGTATGTAGGCTAGGCTAGTTAGCCCAAGCCATATCAGCACAACATCACTTGGATAAACCAACTGCGATTAAAAATAACTGAGCAGGAAGAAATTCTCGGAGAAGAGACTATATCTACAGCTGAAGAAGAAGAATGCAGCTTATTTGTCATCAATTTGTGGTTTTCGACATATAGCGGTGCCGCCAGTACAGCAGTGGGGAGTGCCACATCTCCTCGTAAATGTGGCACTCCCACAAATGTGTCATTAGTGAGTGCAAAAACACCACGGGTTAAGTGTATGGCCTCAGACAAAGGGGAACTCTTTGTGAAGTAAAAGGTTTGTGTATTTTGCATCCAATTCTTATTCCAAAGTTGCAACAAAAGACCAGGAAATTGCATTAGTTCTCCTACTTTCCTAGACACCGATGTATATTAACGTGGCTTGCCTTCCTGGCAGATCAGACAATGAAATGCAGAAGTTACACAAAAAATATTACCAGGTGCGAAACATGCCAGAACTACAACCTGTTAAGAATTACTCATGCTGTGATGGTGACATTCATAAATATGGACTTATTTCCATCTCCAGGGTACTCAGGGTGTTTACATTATAGACACGCTAATCTATATGTGTCGTCTCCTGCCTTGGAGAGTGAGCTGTGAAGAAAAAATTAGGAATCTGCTGCGTGCCCAGCAGATGCTCCTACATCCAGACCCTTTTACTTGTTCTCCTTCTGCCACACACCCATACATCTTTTGGGCCACATTAAACATTATCTATGTTCCTGCTGTTTCTTTGCCCAGTTCACCATCATTATATATTTATTCTGATACTGAAAATAAAGAGAAATAAAAAAAAACACACATTTTTCATTATTTTTCTTCATTCAAGTGCTTTCCAGCTGACTAAAATTCATATTTATGCTAATTTGCGACACCTCTTTCCACCTCAGCCTCACATGGGAGATGGGAGCCAGGCTAGAATTAATGACATTGCATCGGCGGTAATGTTTGCCGCGTTTCATTAGTTGGTATATCTTTAATTTCCAATAAACACGGTAATTAGGGGAGGTATCCACGGAGACAGGCCCTGGCAGGCTGCTGCTGTGGTAACAGCTGTAACTGAATCTGCACAGAGGTAACAGCAGTCAAGGAGGACTTTCAGCTTAACCAAATCCTGCCTCGCAGTGGGAAAGGGCCTCGATTCAATTATATGAAAATGAAGCCCACCACAGATATCGTTCACTGAAAAAGTGAGAGGAAGGGGAAAAACATACAAGAGCACCTGCAGTTTTATATACAGACAGATAGATGAAGCCGTGTATTTGAATGTACTGAAGTATTATATAGAAATGATAAATACAGCCATATATCACACCGGGGTTTTTTTTTTTTTCACTTAAAAATCAAACACCGACATAAATAAAGACATTTTTTTTTTTAACTTTCAAAGCAGTATCTTCCTTTAGTTCACATTTCAAAAGCCTACTCTTTCAAAGAGCACTTAGGAGGGTGGGGAAAACATTGACAGAATGTTCTAAAAAATCAGCCCCTCACATATTACAGTCTCTTGCTCACTGTGAGCACAAAGGGCAGGAGAATGTATTAATCCTACACATTATAGTCAAAGGACTAGTGAGACTCATGTACAGAGAGGCAATTTACCATCCTGACCTTTCAATCTTTAAAACGCTCTGCATATCACCCCCCCCCCTCACACATACTTTTAAATTCTCTCCTCCAACGCAAGTGCCGCAATCATCTGAGGATTTCTTCATCTCGACATGTCTTGATGAACACGGTGAGATAAAAATGGAGGAAGGAGGACAGACTAAAGGGATTGGCTAGATAGGAGCGATATAATGATGAAGACAAAGAATTTCTCCTCAAGAAAGAATACAGGCAGGTAACTGAGTGGCTGTGCTGTAAAGCGGAGTGGAGCTGTAATGAAAGCTGACATTGCCCGCATCTCCAGTTCTGACCTCCCAGTCAGAGTGTCCTGTTTATTTAGAGACAAACAAATACTGAACCACAAAAGAGCTAATAGGCTCTACTTGCTACTCAAACCCAGTCACTCCAGAGTAAGGCGAGGATGCTCAATACAAACTGAATGGCACCAATCTTAACAGGCTTTGGGTGACACGCATTTGATTTATTACTTAACTATACAGGATATTTTTCAGAATGGCTCCTTTAAAGCCTGTAGGGTTTCCGGTGACTTAATGATTAAGCCACGTACTGCATAACCGCGGCATCCATCACTACCACCTCATTTCCACTGTGTTTCTTTATGTTGTAAACTCTAACATGAAGGCAAAAAAAAAACAAAAAAAAAAAAAACCCACATAAACCTTTAAAATGAAATCTATGTTAGGTATATTCAATATATTCTCACTGCCAGCGGTATATGGTATTTATAAAATATAATCAACACAGACTTTCATTGTTAGATACAATTTTGTTGTCCCAAATTATTGTAAATACACCCGTGGGGATGACACCTTCATTCATGCCAGTAAACATGGGCAGTACAGTTTATTTTGAGTTGATCCCAAATGTCTCATTCACTGACAGAAAAACTAACTAAAGCCCTGAATGTGTACTCATCCGTGGCAAAAATAAGTCTCCAGCAATTACAGTTTACTCCTCAAGCACAAATTTGCCCCAAACCACAGTGTTTAAGCATACTTTTGTTGGTCTTTTCATGCGATTTGTCGGTAGTTTTTGTTTACTGCTTTCTTTGCCACCTCCAGGCTGCACACTTTTTTGGCTCGGTTTGACATCTTGTTGTCAGTTCTTGGGCTATATTCATTTGCTTCTCAATCCTGTCCCTCTTCTGCTCCTCTGAGAACTATACTCTAGGATATAGAAATGTCCCTGGAAGCTAACCTTTCCCATTGCCCTACTCAGGGACCGGGCTATGTGTATCACAGCACACTCTTGCTTCCTAGTGGGTTCTCCAAAGCTCCAAACCCCGTTTGGTGGCCCAGCATGATTTAACCATTATGCCAGACATCTCCATATCCCCCTGTAATAACGGAGATAGCCTGGGACTGTGTGCTGGCCATGATTAGCGACAGTGGTTTACCAGTCCTGTTAAGATTTCGCACAGGAGAACAATAAGAGTTGACATCTCCATCTGCTGCCATGAATTACTGCTGCTGCCTTCACTCTCTTCACTGAGAGAAATTCACAAAGATGGGAAGAGGGGCTAACTCACTTTGGAAAAGCTTGCACCCCAGGTCAGAAAGCAGTGGGCTCAAGCTGTGCCTCTTCACCCTCCCATCTCAGTTGATCTTTGGGTGAGCATATGGCCTGAGAGTCGACAAAGTGCAGCGTCTCGGCAGGCTGGATTAGGGATAGAGTAACAGGCTGCGAGGGAGTGGTGATGGGTACTTTGGTGGGAGCATGCCATAATCTACCCAGCAAGGCAGAGCACAGATGCTGGGCCAGGCAGGGAGGCTCACTCCTCGTTAAGGGTCCATTATAGAAAAGTCGTCGTTAAAGAAACACCACTGCGAGGAAATACTGTCCGATAGATGAGCAGGAATGGAGAGTAAAAGATTTAATTAAATAACTGATTAATGGCCCCACCATTTTCAGTGGGATCATGTCTCCATTTCCCTCATTAAAGATACAGCAATCTGGTTTGGAGAACAAGCTTAAATCCAGGCTTATATACAATATATTACCAGAAGTATTTGCTTGTTTACCTTCACACACACATATGAATTGAGTGACATCCCATTCGTAATCCATAGCGTTTAATATGGTGCTGGCCCACCATTTGCAGCTATAACAGCTTTAACTCTTTTGGGAAGGTTTTCACAAGGTTTAGGAGTGTGTTTATGGGAATTTTGGACCGTTCTTCCAGAATCACATTTGTGAGGTTAGACGATGTTTGACAAGAAGGCCTGGCTCACAGTCTCCACTCTAATTCATCCCAAAGGTGTTCTGTCAGGTTGAGGTCGGCACTCTGCGCAGGGCAGTCAAATCCACACCAAACTTGTTCATCCATGTCTTTATGGACCTTGCTTTGTGCACAGTGCACAGTCATGTTGAAACAGGAAGAGGCCATCCCCAAACTGCTCGCACAGAGTTGGGAGCATGAAATTGTCCTAAACGCCGAAGCATTAAACGTTTCATTCTCTGGAACTAAGGGGCCGAGCCCAGCTCATGAAAAACAACCCCACAACATAATCCCCTCTCCACCAAACTTTACAACTGATATAATGCTGTTGTCCTGGCAACCACCAAACCCAGACTCCTCCATTGGATGCACACATTTGCACCTCAGCATCTGCTGACCCCACTCTGTGATTTTACATGACCTACTACTTTGTGGCTGAGTTGCCAAGGCCTATCTGTGTGGAGTTTCCATATTCTCCGCATGTATGTGTGGGTTCCTTCCAGGTAGTCTGGCTTCCTCCCAGAGTCCAAAGACATGCAGTTAGTGGGGTTAGGTTAATTTTAAAAGTGTAAGAAAATGGATGAATGGGGTGGAGTGGGGTGAAGCAGGTGACCATGAATATGCCACATGACTGGTGCAAGTTGCATCCAACAAGCCCCCCCCCCCCAAACAACACAGAA
>VUQK01029502.1:4635-35006 GCA_015106715.1 Bujurquina vittata | reverse complement strand
AAAACAATTTGGTAGAGTAGATTATCCTAATGTTGTTTGAAGTGATGGAAACAGACAAAAACCATAACAGAAAGCTCGAAAGAACAATGCAAGCTCAGTTAAAGCTGTGTGTGTGTGTGTGTGTGTGTGTGTGTGTGTGTGCGTGTGTGTGCGTGTGTGTGTGTGTGCGTGTGTGCGTGTGTGTGCGTGTGTGTGTGTGTGTGTGTGTGCACGCGCAGGGCGTTTTCAGGCAGAGCGGGTGGACCAGCTTCGACACTCTGAGCAGATGGATGACTACATGGAGCCCAGACAGATATGGACCACCAGAGATGTTGCAATAAGGGTCCACAGTGGCTTTAGGTCTGCAGACGCACACATACTGAATACATGGACTGAGTTGCATTAACATTCCCAGGAGCCAGCTGCAGCCACTGTTTGAAAGTTCAGATGATTATAATGCATGGTATTCAGTTTCTGGCCACTTCATTAAGTACACCTGTTCAACCGGTTATTAACTCAAATATCTAATCAGCCAATCACATAGCAGCCATTGATGGAGAACAGTGCAGAGGTCAGAGGTGGATTGTCAGTCTGCTTCAAGCTGATAGGAAAGCAACAGTGCCTGCTCATTACAACCAGTTTGCATGGACTCACCAAAATTGGACAATCAAAGATTGAAAAACATTGCCCGATGACATCATCTGATCAATCTTGATTTCTGCTGCACTGTTTGGATGGTAGGGTCAGAATATGAAAGCATGGATCCTTCCTTGTATCAGCGGTGGTGTATGGTGTTGGAATGCTGTGGGGGTTCATTTCTTAGCACCCTTAGTACCAACCGAGCCTGCCTGAGTATTGTTGCAGATCATGCTGATCCTTTTATGACCACGGTGTGCCCAACCTCTGATATCTGAGTCTAACATCAGCTCAATCTGGTTTCATGAACAAGTCAGTGAGTTCACTGCACTCAAATGGCCTCCACAGTCACCAGACTTCAAACCAATAGAGCACCTGGAATGGAAAAGTTGCATCATAGATGTGGCACTGAAAAATCTGCAGCAGCTGTTGATGCTATCATGTTAACATGGACTACAGTGCCAGCAGGGTGTATGTAATGAAGCGGCTGGTGAATGTATGTCTGATTTTAAACACAGAGCACATACATGTAGGTATGAGCACAAGTTTATATAAAAGTGATTCCAGATGTTAGCATTGACAAACTGATGGAACACAATAAATGGACACTGATCACCACCACGGGAGAATGTCATATATTAAACAATATAGTAAACAGTTTATTTATCATCCAGTACTAACATCCTGTTAAATCAGTGATAGTCTGAATCAAATTCTGAGCTACAGAAACACATCAGACCTTTTCAAATCAATATCTGTAGAGACCTGGAGTGAGAATCCAGAAGCCAACACAAGAATAATGATTTCCAGTTTCTTGTGTTGTTTTGCTTAGTCAATAAATCACAAAGCTTCATACGTTACTTATTTTAGCCAAAATGTAAATGTATGTACTTATATCATCAGGTTATAGTGGAATAAAACAAACAAGCAACACACCAGACTTCAGAAACAGAATTCCTGAAACATACTTCATCTGGCATGAAACCACTTTAATGTGGTACTGTGGTGTATTTTCCACCTGCAGGGTCATAGGTCTGTTCTGTCATGGTTTCCTGGCCGGCTTCACGGTGTGGAACATCATTGTTGTGTATGTCCTAGCGGGCGAGCAGATGACCACGCTCCCCAACCTGCTGCAGCAGTACCACCTGCTGGCCTACCCAGCTCAGTCTCTGCTCTACCTGCTGCTGGCCATCAGCACTGTGTCTGCATTTGACAGGTTTGTGTGTTGAATGATTCTGAATTCTATCACTCCACTCATTTTTTAAAAAATGTAAATATTCATAGAAGCAGAGGTGATATTCATGCAAGATTTTATCTACTTCAATTAGTTTGTGACCTTTATCATGTGATTATAAAGCAAATTACAGAATGTAAGTATTTGATTTCTTGGTTTGAGTGTTTTGTTGTTTTATTTATCCTTATATATTTTGTTTGTGTGTTTGACACATCTTTCAGCTCTTACCATTTTAATTGCATCATTCTTTAAATATTTTTTTTTCCATCTTATCTTACTTTCACTGAGATCTACCTTAACCGTTAAATTAACAACCCTAAAAAATCACTTTTCTTTAATATAATTTGAAAGAAATAAAGAATCTGCACTTGATGAAAACAGTTACCGCAGACCTGCACTTCCACCATATGTTGGACAGGAATTTTTGACTTGACTAAACAAGAAGGTGAAAAATAACAGGCTTTGCTGTTTGACATCACCTGCAGAGTAAACCTGGCCAAGGCCTCCATGGCCCTGAGAGGCTTCCTCACCTTGGACCCTGTCGCTCTGGCTTCCTTCTGTAAGTAAGCTATGATGATGATGATGATGATTAAGGACTATGCAGTCCTGTGAAAAACTAGGTGCACCTTGACTAAATAGCAGCCAGATACCACTAATCAAATACACTTGATTAATTCAATTAATTCACGTCCATGAATCCAGAGGGTTTTAGCGGTTTGCTAGTCCGTCATTCCAAAGTCGTCTTCCCAGAAGTGGACACCCCAGCAAATTCCAGCTACAACTGGCTAAAAAAGAAAAGCATCAATGTGCTGCAAACCTAACTGAAATGCTGTGGACATTAAGAGAGCTCCACATGAACAAATGCCCACAAACTTGAATGAACTGAAGTATGGTTTAAAGAAGAGTGGGCCAGAATCCCTCCACAACAATGTGAGACACTGAGAAAGGCCCACAAAAAACAGGTACTTCAAGTTGTTGCTGATTAAAGTGACTCAAAGCTTGGACCTGGTACTTTCTTCTTGGTTTTTCACAGGATCTCACAGTCCCCTGAAAACATTTTTTTCACATGACTATAAGTATCTAAATACCTCTTGTGTGTGTTCAGTGTATTTTATAGCCCTGATCCTGTCCCTCAGTCAGCAAATGACCAGTGATCGCATCAACCTGTATCCCACTGCCAATGAGACTCTGTGGTGAGATTGCTGTTCTTTTTTTTTAAGTCAATGTTTTTATTGTTATCTTGAAAAAAAAACATAAAAACAGGTGAAATCAAGAGTTTCCATAAGAAAAAAAAATGCAAACTTCAAATGGCAATTAAACTTAAACACAGATCACATCTTGTGGTCAAAAGTAATAACTAATGCAGGACGGCTTAAAAATAAGCTTTTTGCTTTATATGATATCTAATTGATTTTTTTTTTTGCACCCCAGTCTTTAAAAATCACATTTACTGGAATACTTTATGTTCTTTAAGTGTCAAAGAAGTTGATTTTTACTAAAAGCTTAACCCTCATTCACAGGCCATCGTAGTCGTGTTTGTTTTTCCGCGATGAAACTTTACTTCTTCATCTTAAAAGCACTGAGAGCTGAGGCATGCCGGAGCTAAAGCTTCGAAGCAGAAATGCCTCAAGTTTCATTAAGAAACTGAGTTTCCACCACAAGAAGCCCTCTAATATTAAAATATTAAACATCCAATTTCCAAAGCTCTTTAAGAGTTTATTGCCATTCATTTATTAAGTTTAAGAGTTCTATTCTCTCCTGATTACTGGGGCTGGAAAACCATCCTGAGGATTCAGTCTTGATGCAGTAAATCAGTGATAACTGCTACTTAACCCTGCACCTCCTGCAGGCCTCCGGGCTCAGAGCAGCAGATCCTGCGGCCGTGGATTGTAGTGAACCTGGTGGTGGCGCTGTTGGTGGGCCTGGCCTGGGCTGTCGTCTCCACACGGCCGGACATCGACTACACAGAAGGCAAGTGGAGACACTGTACTGCAGATTAGTTTGACGAAAACTAATCAACATGTGGGTGCATACTTTTGTTTTTTTGAAATTATTTGAGACATTCCTGTTTGGGGTTCCCATCATCCATTGGTGAAATGTAGCCAAAAAAACCTTTTTTTTTTATAGAGAAGGAAATGTAATAACCCCCCCTGAGGGTTTTTACCTAATTTTGGGAACCCCTTCCCGAGCAAACAGGAGAAGCTAAAGATACTTCACATCATTTTAAAGCAATAAAAATCCAAAAAGTGTTAATAAAGCTACAATAATAATTTAGTATTTGCTGGATGTTTGGGCCCACAGCACAGAGGGGCTTTTTGAGAGAGCATTTCAAACGTTTAGGTGCAAATTGTCTCCTGGATTCCAAATACGGCATGCATGTTAAAGGATTATTTGCACACCTTTTTCGTGTAGCTGTACATGGTATAAAAATAATGCATTTGTGATGCCCTACTGTGTTTCCTGGTGTTGTTCCGGATATCAACACCAGATGGAAGCAAAGTAAAACAGGTTCAGACCCTACATACATGAACTAGCCATTCACGTGTTAGGGAGCCTGTGTGTGTGTGTGTGTGCGCGCGCGCGCGCGCGTGTATTTGTGTGTGTGGTTTGTATATGAAATGTAAGCTGGCTGTCTGGTTTTGCAGAGTTTTTGATGACGATGGAAGTGGAGGGATACCAGAGAGGAGACGACAACCTGGACATTCCAGCCTGAAGACTTGATAACCTCCCCTCTCTGTGTCTCTGTCTCTTTTTGTACGCAAATCTTTGTTTGTCTGTTTTTCGTATTTAATTTATGTTTTTGCAAATAAACCAATACAGTATGCATACATTAACAGCTGGCTGATATTTCTGCAGGGAAATAAGCACCTGAAGTATTTGCTGGTGTTTGTATTACAGTTGTAAATCACATGGCTTTGGGATTTACAGATTGAAGTTCAGCCAGGGATCCAAACTATACAATTTAAGATACCTGTCGGCTATTTTATATAGAGAGATATTTACAGTGCAATACACATTCTATTATGTGTTCTTTGCATCGATTTTGTGTGTGGTCGTTTTGTGTCTGTGGCCGCTTTTGCACCTTTTAGCAGCTTTGTGTAACATTTTGAATCGCTGCAGTCTTTTCATACCTGTTTGAAGGCTTTGCATCACTCTGCAGTTCTTTGTGTCCTTGTGCTGTCTGTTTGTGATCGTTTTAGATTTTTTTTTGTGTCTTTATTTATGGTTGGTGCCTGTACCTATTTTGATTACATATCAGTATTTTGTGTATTTTCTGCGGTAACTGTGAAGCCGGTTTCCACATCTGTTAGTAGTCACTCTTTTTGTGTGTCCATTGTCATTTTGTATTTTTTTTTGCAATTTTGTGTGCCTTGTTTGTTTGTAGCTGTTTTGCAAGTATTTATAATAATGTTTCCAAATCCTTTTTGCCTGTGTCTTTGGTCATTTGTATAACCTCCTGCATAGATTTCAGTTTTGCCTGACTTTGCTGTTGTTGTGAGTCTGTTGTCCTAAAATTGACATTCCCCAACAACAACAACAACAACAAAAAGATGGGCTTAAACAATCAGCTGAAACAAAGCCTCTGCACCGCGGCCCCCCCCTTATAACTTGTCCCGTTAAGTAATCTTTCCATGATCGTGACTCAAACGTGGAGCTAGGCTGTCACAGGACACTCCCACCCTCCCAGTGTTCTCCATGCTATCGCAGTAGTGAGATTTCCACGGCGCCCCTGAAGGCAGTGGGCTCGATCCATTCAGCGCGCGGCAGCCGTGTAGTAGTAAAGCCATGTAAAGATGGCGGAGCTGCAGATGCTGCTGGAGGAGGAAATTCCTGCGGGACGAAGATCGTTGCTGGACAGTTTCACCAACCTGGAAAGAGTCGCGGAGTACTGCGAAAGCAACTATGTACAGGTACACGCTCATATTTAAACAGTAAGCGTATCGGTTCGGTGAAATGACACAGCGACCTCAGTTGGGAGTAGGCGGTTTGGATAGAGGAGTGAGAGGATGACTGTGCCAGACTCCGTTATGTTACCCGGAGCTTTTATGTAAAGGATAAAAGTCCCGTCGAATTCAATACACAAACTCCCCCTGCTGATGGATGAGTGTGAAAGGTGTCGGGGTCAATTCGGCTTTTAAAAAAATAACCAAACACATATTTTCTTATGAAAAATCAACTTTTATAACTGGCCTGCGCGTCACCGTGTTGTTTTGTGATGGAGCGTGACTCCGTCCGTGGGAATGTGATGGGTGCATTTTTGGTTAGTTTGAAAAGTTGGCTTTAACCGAATTAATTTGAGCATGTTCATTGAAAGAGTGCCGAAATAATTAGCGAGATGTTTTTTATAGTAAAATGACTCCTACATGGTTTGAGATCTTTGTAAAAGCAGGGAATCATTAAAGCAGAGATTTGTTAATGGGAGTCTGGCGTGACACATAACCGCTTCGTGATTGTGGCGCTTGCGTCCTTAATCGTTTCTGGGAAGGTGACCATCGACCTAAAAAAACAAACTGCTTTCTCAAAAATTTATTCTCTCAGAATTTTGTTAATTTATATGTATTATGTTTATTATTGCTAAAGGTCTCATTAGAAAACGTTTTTTTAATCAAATGATAAACGGTAAATTTAAGGGATATCAGAGATCATTTTTAATTTCAGCTCTGATCTGAAGTCTACAATTTATACTGATAACATTGTTTCAAATGGCCACCAAAGTGGCAAATATCACTGTTATTACAAATGTATCAGAGTAATTATTAGTATTACCTTGTACTATTTTTATGTTGTACTGTTAGTGAGTCAGTGTATATACAAGAAATCCCTGTGAGTTAAAATCTTAGACTTTAGAGTGCTCTAAATGCTGTTTCTGACACCTTTTCCTACTCTTGGCTCTGTGTGATGTCAGTGACAGCAGATATAATATGGTCATGTCAGGCTCACAACTCTGGCTGTAAGAACATAGGTCCAGCCACCTGCTGTTTTTAACATCACAGACGGTCTAAAAGGTAAATACTTGAGCTGAGCGTTTTCACATCACCAGATGTGATGAGCAAGGTGTGGGTCTGAAACTGCACACCCATTGGTTAATGACTTGTCATTCTCAGGTCAAACCTTCTGTTTGAGCACCTAAAACCACTTTCTTGCTGTGCATGTGACAAATTATTTTGAACTGCAACTTATGCAAAGCTGTTCTAGTATAGCACAATAATAAAGCATGAGCATATGTCCACTTCAATTAAAATTAAATTTAAAAAAAATTAAAGCTCAGCTTATCTGCTGATGGCTTCTTGAGATAGTGAGTTAGACACCAGTAGCTGTACTGGGCTGCCAGCCCCCACGCCCCCACCCCCCGTGCTTGGTTAGCAGAGACATGATTGCAGTATGAGTGTGTGAGTGAACGTGGGCAGGCGAGGCTGTTACGGACAACTGTTCTTCTGCATTTGGCTCTGTATACACACCTGTTCATCGCCACACTCTGTGTTCATCAGATTTGTGTATGTGTGTGTGAAAATCTTGCTGTCACTCAACAAGTGAAAGTGCATTAACAGTCTGTCTTTTCTAAAGGGCACTATACGACATAGTCATAGTCACCACAGACTGGTACAGTGATATCCTCTTCTGCACATCTATACATGATAAATACCACACGGTTACTTTCTTTTTCCCTTCTTTTAGTTCGTCTCCTCTAGCTTTCTTCCTCATCACCTTGTCTTTCTCTGAAATTCTCAACCTGTTTTCACAAAATACGAGCGTGTGTTTGCTTCCTCATTTTAGCAGTTAAATCTCATCTCAGGAAAACTAAAGCTCATTTGTATTTCATTAGACAGTTGATGGTGCATGTTCAGATTGGGCCTAACATGGCGAGCTCAGTACTCAGTGGATAGCCTACATTTATGCTGCCAGCAGCTGATGTGAGGTGTTACATAATCTCACAGTGCGCTGATCCTGTTTTATGGGCTAAATATTTGGATTCAGATTTGAACCAGGTTAAGACTTACTTGGTCCTGTGTGGTCACATCATGGCAGCATTATGAGACAAGTTCAGATTTAAAACAGTCTACCTTATTTAAAGAGGGGGAAGGGGTGAAGACGGTGGCTGACTCAGATACAGTCACATAAAGACTTAGATTGCCTTCTTTAAAATCATTAAAATTTCTTTGAAATGCCTTATTAATCTCTTTCTCTTCAGCTTTCATCATTTTTAAGTAAATAAAGTTGATTACTGCTACGTGCGTGTGAAATAGCAGCTGCAGCATATTTTTACTGTGAATGCTTCCTCGCAGTATTGTTATTGTACGTTTTTAGGTCGTACGTTTTTAGGTCATTAATAATTTCAGCTACATTTATGCTACAGAAACTGTTTTGGTATCAAAACGTTCGGCTTCTACAGGACATTTATGCTATTACTTTTCTGGTTCATAACTTTTATGGTTTTTGAAATATTCAGCTTTTTATGAATTTTTTGCCCCATTCAAAAAGAATGGGGAATTCTTCAAATCGTCTTCAAATTCATTCAGGTTTGAGCTTAAGTAACTTCAGCATAATTTCAGCTAGAGACACCATTCAAGCTTTAAAACGAAGCCATGGTTTTCGGCTGTTCATGTCTCACAGGGTTTGTTGATATATTTTATGATTTATGAACAGTGACCGTTTAAGTTTAAGGACATTTTCAGATTTTCACCTTTTCTGTGCACATTCCAAACCTCAGAGTAGAGGGCTTCAAATTTTTCAGCTGAAAAATGTCTCTCTAAACTGCCGCTTTGTCCACAGCATTCACTCTCCAGACATAATTTTACCATCAAAACGTAGAGCCGGTTCTCTACTTTCAAACAATGTGTCTCTCAACTCTGACAAATGTAAACCTTTCAAACTGTGACGGTTTAAGCGGAGACAGTACCCTCCTCCTCCTCCATTCGCCTCTATAGTAATTTTCGAGAGATGATTTTCTCAAAACCCAAAATGAGCCTCGTTTTGAAACTGCTCCCGTGACTTCAACTTTCAACACAGGAAAATAATAATTACACCACTATTTAGAGCCAGTCCTTGTGACGCTCACAGTTCAAAAATTATTTTGATTGGAGTTACGGTTTTTGATTTAGAAGCATTTGTTTGACAGGTGAGCCGAGGCAAATTCAACAGGGCTCTAACATAGAGTGCCTGCATTTCAGCAGTGACACAGCTGTTTTCAGTTGGCAGATTAAAGCATGTAAGGGGCATTCTGATTGGCTGAGGATACTTTAAACTGATTTGTGGAGCATGTAAGTGGTTCAAAGCATTTTTTGGCATTTCAGCATTTCTTGGCATTTCAGCTCTGAGCTTTCGAAAAGCTTCAAGCATTCACAGTAGCATTTTCTGCGGGAAATGCATTTTCTAGTTTAAAAATTTATATTTCTTTAGACAAACTGGAGTTTCTGAGTGATAATGATTACCTAAATTAGCTGCAAAAAGTTGCACTATTTGATCGGCTGATCGATTCCCCACTCAAGCTGAAAGAAAACACTTCACTGGTTCATACAGTAGGTTGATGTTACAGAGTGTTACGGTGTCTTACTCACAGAGTTCAGTCTGTGGCTTGGAGAGAGTGCCGTAAACAACACACTAAAGGTTTACTGGAGATATTAGTGGCTATAGGTTAGAGGCTGCAATGCTTCCAACACTTATGCCTGTACTACGAGACAAGTTCAATATATCCGTGATACAGTACTCCACTAACCTTAACCTTAGCAATCCTGCCAAATGGTCACACAAAGGTGGCTATCAACTGTGTCAATCCAAATCGATCCCAGTCTACTTCTGACTGCATTCACATGAAAGAGGTAGGGTTGGCAGCATCTGACCAGTCATCAACAAAGCAAAAACTATAATAGAAAGCTCAAAAGAACAATGCAAGCTCAGTCAAAGCTGTGTGTGTGTGTGTGTGTGTGTGTGTGAGTGAGAGAATGATTGAAAGAGAGAGGGGAAACTTTCTTAAGTACACTTGTTCAACTTCTTGTTAACACAGATATCTAATCAGATGGCAGCAACTTAATGCATTTAGGCATGTAGACATGATCAAGACCACCTGCTGAAGTTCAAACTGAGCATTAGTGGGAAAGAAAGGTAATTTAAGTGACTTTGAGTATCATTGTTGGTGCCAGACAGGCTGGTCTTAGTGTTTCTGAAACTGCTATTCTACTGAGATTTTCCCTCAGAGCCATGTCTAGGGTTTACAGAGAATGGTTCAAAAAAGAGAGAATATCCAGCGAGATGCAGTTCTCTGGGTGACAAAGCCTTGTTGATGCCAGAGTTCAGAGGAGAATGTGTGTATTTTCCAAACCAGAAGATCAGTGCAAACTGATCACTTTAAAAGAAAAATGCTTTATAAGTGGACCTGAGCTCTGTTTATCATTTGCAGCAGCGTAGCTAATGTTATTTTCACCTTGTGGGTCTCTTTGTTTGTCTATGATGTGGTCCTGCAGACACCTTCTGAAGGTGGCCTGCTGCAGAGATGATTTTGAGTACTTTGATAAGTCCCAGAAATTTGATTCTGTTCATCTGGATGTAGCTTTATCAAAAACAATACATTTGGATTATTAAGCATGAATCAAGATACTTTGGTCTTTATTTGTCTCCCTGGGGATAGATATTTTCAAAAAGATAATGTTGCAACTGTATAAAAAAGCAGTCATGAAACGTTGCACATGTGTGGCTGATCGATCAATACCATGTTTGATGGAAGAGGCAAAGTAATAGGAGTCTATGGGACTTTTTTCTGTGTGTCTGTGTGTGCTGAGTTTCTAACAGCTGTCTGCGGAGATCAGGCTGATGTCAGGAGACACAAACAGCAGGAGTTCAGCTAGTGTGCTGACTTCCCAGTTCTGCCTCCACTCAAAGTGATAATTAAAGTGGATTTTAATGCTCTGCTCAGTTGAAGCCTCTTGTTCTGACTGCCCACAGCTGTGTGGGACTACTACAATGTGTAAAACGGTGACAGCTTTGCAGGTGGTGCAGCTTTTAATGCTCTGCTGCCATGCTTGAGACACCCTTAAATAACAGTCTTTCAATCACACTTCAGTCTTGTCCTTTTTGTTGGAGTTTTAAGTTGTTGTCTTCTTTGTTAATTGTCAAAAGCAGATTCCAGTTTTGTTTATTATTATAGAAGTATTTGATTCATTATTGATCAATAATGTTGTCAGTTTCAATAAAAGGAAACTTGAAAATTCAAACTTGTATATTCTACTTTAGATGTCCCTCCATGTGTTAAAAACCATGCTTGAGCAGCCAACCAGTCTTCCAGCATTGTCAGGGAAAAAAAAAATTAGATGCAGTGTTCGTGCTGGAGACCCGGTGTTCAATATAACACCACCCACACCTCCTCTGTGTGCTGTAGGTTTGTAAACTGAAGCTGCACTCTAGAAAGTTAGAGCCTTAAATAGCTGCTTTCTTTTTTCTTTTTCTTTTTTTTTACAGAAAGTCTGTTGGAATATTTACTTTGACAAAAAAATACTAATGAAAATAATGAAAGATGGTGAGGAAAGAAGCAGCAACACAAGCCGTTACTCAGCATCCATTAATCGGCATTCATTTTTTCATAAATCCCAATGTGGGATTGTTAAGCATCTTCAGGGCAGACCCTGAACAGGCCTTTACTGAGCGTGTGCAGACACGTTCCTCCCCCTTCCTCAAGTACAGTTCCCATCCTGTTTTGTTCCTTCTGGGTTCTCCACAGCTGGTACCGGTTAGCTGTCAGCAGAGGTAGTTGTACAGTAACTCAAACTCCTGCTGCTCATTGAAAACACATGGTAGCACTGCAGGAAGCTGGATGTATACTCTGGTCCTGACTCTGCATGTGTGTGTGCACGTGCGCGCGCATGTGTGTGAGTGTTTTGGGTTGAAAACCATGGCAATTGGCGTATCAGCCTCCACTTTCATTACTGATGCCAGGAACAGCTCCTGCGGGGGCGCAGCACACTGAACATTTGGAAAGATGGGTTTGTGATCAGAAGCTTGGCAAACCTGAGGTGATCATGCGTGCAAGCTGATAGAACAAGTTTTTTGTTTTGTTTTTTCTAATGTGATATTCAGCTAGCACTGTATAATTAAGGTACTGCTGGAGTGTTAGCTTGTGTACGGTTAGTCTGTTAGGGCAGTGGTGCATGGTCACATGGCGACGGTCTGTGGTGGCAATGGATGCCAGCTGATGCAGATATTGGCAAAATGTTTGATTCCCAATAAACTGTTTTCATAATCATTATTTTTTAGCACTATGACGGCTGCTTTTTCATTATAAAAGGATTGCGATAAGACTGAGCATGTGACCAACAGACTTGAGTGGTGCCTGTTTCTTGTGCCATCGCACTGGTCTGACATTTCACCAGGGTTTACAGTATATCGTGCTGTTTGTATTAGTTGAACTGTTATAAGCCATTAACTAACACTTCGATGTTATTTAACTGCGATTTTTAAATACTATGGTATACTGTAATACTGTCATACTGGCCCAGCCTACTGACCAGGATGCCACCTGGATACCTCCCGGGTGCATTGAACTGGTTGGGGATCAGGGGCCAGACCCAGATTACCATTCAGGGATTATCCAGTTTGCATGCATGCTTGGCATCCCCTAGGATGAGCTGGAGAAAGTGGCTCATGATTAAAACACCTGGGTTATTTTGTTTAAATTCCTGCCTCCTTGACTTAATTCCAGATCAGTGGCTAGTATAATGAACAAATGGCAACTACTCTGCTACTGAAAAGAGAAAGACTGGCTTTTTGCTTGAACAAAACAAAAGATTTGAACATGTCACCTTAGGTTTAAAATTTTTTGGCCATTGCTATTGGACTACACTTCTTTCAGCACCTCCCTTATTTTCATGGGCGAATGGATCTACATATTTTCCTTTTTGGCAGATTTCTTTTTTTTTTTAATGCCAGATGCCCTTCCTGATACAAACCTCCCAAGGATTTGTGTCTCCTCCTGGTCTCAAACAGGGGGACCTTTCACATGTTTAAGGCCTTGGTGTATTAGATGTATTTCCAAAACACATGGCCTATTTGGAGAAACCAAAATCTGGCTGTTTGTCAGCCCTAAAACTGTCTGGTAAGCCCAGTTTAATCTGCAATAGTTTGAAAAAGCTCCTGTAACGTGTTTAGCTACCACAGAGAAGAAAATCATGACCACTCTAAACAACTTCAGTCTTTCTTTACTGCAGAAATAAAGCAGGGAGAAAATGTGTCAAACATTCATAAATTAAGGGTGTCACAGAGGATGTGGGAAAAATATTGTGATCACAGTGTGGTTTGTGGCTGATAGACAAGATAAAAAGGTGTTTTTTTAAAATTGTATTATTGTGTTTTACCGAATATGAGAGAAAACAGTATCTTTAGTAAAATGTTTTTGTCCTCAGAAACAAAACTGACTAAATGTTGGTTTAATAGAGTCATTTTATATTGTGTAGTATACCTTTTTAGCAAAGTGTATCTAGCATTTTAACATTTATTCAAGTAATTCAACATCCAGGTAAATTAGGGGATAGTCTTTAGCCAGTTGCTAATTATATCAGTGGTGGACGTTTGAAGTGATACCTTCAGTTTGGATTTTGTTTTCCTTTATATTACTAAGGATCCGTGATAATCGTTACTTTTTATCTGATTAATGTAATGTTGTACTGCTGGACATTAGGAGCAATGTAAAATTTCATTGAGTCATTAATATTCTAAGATCTAGCAGTTGTTACCAAACGGCAGCAAAAATCCATGCTTGAGAGCAGTGGGGCTGTGACAGACTATATTGACATTTAAAATGAGTGCTTTCACTGAACGTTAGAGGAGGATTGGTGCTGATTTGAAGGGACAGGCTGGTCACACTAAATATGTTTTTGCTCTCCTAACCAAACTTTGCATTGAGTTAACTGACAAATTATTTCTTTTGAAAGCTTCTTGTTATAATTTGAGTTCACAGAAGTGTGTTGTATATAATGAAGTAATCCATTTTATTTGCAGTAGAAATACCTCCAAAGCTGTTACATTACACACACGTACACACAAACAAAGAGAGGGACCTGTCCTTGTAAGGTAAAAGCAGACTGTTGCCCGTTGGTGGCCGCTTCTCTGACAGAAGCTGCAAACAGACCTGCACTTGTTTTTAGATGAATGCTGTTGTGCAGGGACTCTCTGATCTGATTCAAAGACAGAGAATTTCACTTTCTAAGCTAACTACATCGACATAATCTGTTGTTTTCCTTATCTTCAGTTTTAAATAATGAGGTCACTGTATATAAAAGTGATCCTTAAAAGCTCCGACATCAGACTGCTGTAAACGTGCCATTTCTGTTGACCGAGCAGTCCCTCCTACCTGTTGTTCAACCCTTCCAATTGTGAGAGGCAGCCAATCAAAAGAAAGTGAATCAAAGGGAGGGTGGCCTTAAGGAGAGTTAAGTTTTTTAAACTGTGAATCATGTAAAGGTACTCTAGTGGGTCTCGATATAAAAAAATATGGTGCTGGAAATGAACATAAAAGGTCCACTTTAACCTGTTTGTATAAAGCAGACAGAAAATAAAAGATTGTCCTTGTTTAAACGCAGGGTTAGCTGCCTGACTGATTCAGGGTTTTTAACAAGAAGAGGATATATAGCATATTTATTTCTCTCCGTACTTGTTTCAAAAATGATAAGGACATCAGCAGTACTCCCAGTTACTTTAAAATTACAAGCAGCAGGTAAAATTACATGGCAGCCCATGAGTGGCTGCCATCTTTGCCCTACATGTTCTGCTCGTCGCTGGTACCCTGACTTCCTCAGACTTATCGAAGAGTTCTTCCAAGTACAGAGAGGGTTGGTTGTTCAACCGATCTTGGAGAGCGTGCCACAGTTATTCTGTGGGTTTATGCGGTCTTCACTGTCTTCTGTCTCTTCGTGTAATCCCACACTGACTCTGATGTTAAGATCAGGGAGGCCGTACCATCTGCTGCACAACTCCCTGTTTTTTTTCTTATGATTTTTTTTTGACATTTAAGAGCAGCATTTGCAACCACACTTTTTAAGTATTTTTAAATGTTGATCTTGTCAGGCTATTTGTCTTTTTATAACAGACAAAATTAACAGCAAAAATCTGGCTCATACACCCGAGTCCATCTTCATTAAAAAAGAGGTCAGGGGAATTAGAGCATGTGTATCATTCCACATAGGTCTGATATGATTTATGTACAGGAATGTAGTTGGAAAATGAGGAGGGAAAAAAATAACATCAACAGTGTCATTACGTGTGTGTTTAAGTGTGTGCTGCTCTGCCTTCGCCTCAGGCCAGAGGAGGCATCCCTCCAACTAGGTCACTGCTAACAGGGTATCAGATGGGTGATGAGAACGAGGGAGAGAAAAATAGGAGATATTAGGATGATGTGATAAAGAGGGAGGAGAGGAAAGGCAGATGACTGAGACAAAAGTGGAAGGAGAAGAGGATGAAAGAATAGAAGAAGAGATGGGCTGATTGTGGATTAGACACAGAAGCAAAGATAAAAATGAGAAAAATTATGGAAAGTGATTGGCGTCACATTGTCCATCAAGCTGTATGTTTTTGTGGAGGCTGGCATGGTTGCTGGCGTGGACCTCCTCAAGAAAGGGGCTGAATTCACGAGTTTGTTCACAGATTTCAAAAATTCCAAAAACATTCACGTAAGAATAGTAATTCCTGTGCTATTCTAAATAGACTGACAAAGGTTTCTTCACAGACCTGGAAGCAATCTTTGTAAGTACGTTAACCTTATTGTTACAGTCACAGCTTGAGGTAACTTAATTGAAAAAATAATTTTGTACTCTTAAATATACATTGATTAGTATGTAATTAAATTTTCCAACAATTTGATGCACTGTCATAAATTTAGATTTACTCTATTAAAAATATGTAGGAGTGGTGAACGCCAGTTTCTGGAAGCCTCCATGTTTCCCCACCATCTTCAGTACAGTGGCTGAGATGGCCATTGGCGTTCTGCCTAATCTCGTTTTATGTATGTGGCTAGACACCGGCCGCATACACAGTGCACCTTATATACTCTTGTTTTAATTTAAATATCACAAAAAGCTCCTTTTGACTATTTGTGCATGTGTATTGTCATCATTTCTTTCTGATTATATCTTTCCCCTCACCAGCAGTGGCTCTTTCCTCCCTCATTTCCACCTCATCCTCTTCCATCTCACTTCAAGTCTCATCTCCTGAAGTGAAGTCACAAAAAAACGCATTAAGTGCAACACCTGTGCAGCTGCATCTGGGAGACAAACTGGCTGACATTATCAAAATCCTTATTCTCCCTCTTCTAATAATGTTTTTCAAAGCATACTTGTTTTGAAACTGTAATACTAACTGTCCCGTAACCACAGTAATTGCTTCTGCTGCTCTCAGTGGGAGAAAGTTAACAGCAGTGTGTTAGAGGCTGCTCTTGAGTGAACCTGTACTTACCTAACTGCAGAAATCCTCTGCACTGGCAGGCAAAATAAACAAAAAAAAACTTGAACTTTTCACCTATCTCCATCAGTTCCTGAACATGTTGAGAGAACAGAAAGGTCATCCCTCCCATGTAGTGCACAGTAGGAGAGAATTTTTGTCTCCCAGGTTCCCACTTCTGGATATACTCCGTATTGTTCCCAGATCATCAGAAGTGCCTGGAGGTGCCTGGTTATTAACTGTTTACTGTCTGATCCAACTGAGACCAACATTTGTTTTCTCATGTACACCTCCTTCAGATATGTACTAGAAAAGGTCAGGGCTGCAGTGCATGTTTGAAAATTGTTAGAGTTAACAAAAGGTGCTGACAATTTAAATAAATGTTGCTTTAATGTTAATATTTCATTTTTTAGAAATTTAATAAGTGATTAAAATTTGTTTTTCCCCTATCAAGAGTGAGGGTAGCTGACTTGGGAATACCTTGGCATACCTTGACCTGGATCCGGATAAGCAGTTGAAAATGCTTGGATGGACTGATGGATGAAAATGAGGACCAGCGATAAATTTAGCATATGTAGACAGACATCTGCAGCCCAAGTTTACTACGGATAATCCATTACTATTACACTGAGTAACTTCCTTTTCATATTCTTACTGACCAGATAAAACTCCAAAAAAATCAGCTACACTACAGTGGAGTGTCCACTAACTTTATATAGAAATATTATGTTTCATTAATCAAATAGCCTACCAGTTTTATAGAATCAACACATGAAACATTAGTAAGCACCTGTGGTCACAAACATGAAACGTTAAAGAAAATAAGAGTTGACTCAAACGGCTGAAAAGTGGTGCACAGCTCACTGAAGGCAGAGGTCATAGCTTGAGCATGTGGTCATCAAATCACATACTGATCTCTTTTCTTCTGGTCTGTACACAGTTTATTATGACATCAGCATGTGGATTTTGTTTTCACTCGGCAACAATAGCAGCTTTAAATGCAGCGTTGTGGGCTTTGTGAAGCACCTGCTGCTTTGAGGTTCGTATTGAGGCTGCTGATGCCACTTCAAAACAGTCAGAACTGAGTGGTTGCTTTAATTATGTATTATGTATAACATTTGCTTTAACGGTTTAGACTCTGTGACTGAATGTAGGGCTCTGGGTCAGCTAAACCTGTGACACAAACTCTGTTGCATTTGTGTTGCCTGTTGTAATATTTTTCATGTGCATAAGTGTGTGTGTGTGTGAGAGAGAGAGAGAGAGAGTGTATGTGTGTGTGTAAGACAGAGGCACACATGGATGTCAGTGCGTTTCTTGTCAACCTCAGGCATGAATGAGTTTGCACTGACCTACATTGTGTTTCAGCAATTATACACAAACATGTTGGGCTTCCTGAAGTTGTGGGGACCATACAGCCCTTGCCTCTTAGCTCAACACTGACCTTTGCACAACATAAATGAAACCCCCAAAATCCCCCAATCAGTCGGAAGGCGTGTCCCAAAGTGAGGAGCAGCCAAAATGACCTCACTTTCCACATATGTCCTCGATCCCAAATTATAAATCTCGTATTGGTCCTCACAGTGATACACAGTGATTTGCAAGCATGCACACACACTCTTTATACCAACCTTGCTATATTATGTACACACAGATTAATGTACTCACACATGTAGTTGCAAGTTACTGATGCATACTGACACATGCGGTCATGCAAACACACACACTCACACACATTCACCAGCTTCTTTCAATAAAGTGCTGACTGTGACATTCCAGCAGAAATCATGAGGGTCTTCTTTGCATTTAAGTTTATTATTGTGAGGACCAATTTTGACATTTTTCACTTTTTCTGGCCTTTTAAAGATTTGTTGCATACTTCACAGATGAAATAGTTATTGGCTGAAAATAAATAGCAGATCAAGTGATATTTAAAGTAATCATTTCAGAAAAATGTTCACCTTATGAATAGGGAGTCAGCGTCTGGTACCAGCGGCAACAGGTCAGCAGAACTGGACAAGCATGCCATTCATTTCTAGTGGCTGTATTCTGTTCCCAAGGAAAATATGATTCGCATATTACTTTGTCTCATCCCTTCTATCAGTCCCACGTTTGTGTGATATTTCTCATTTCCAAACCTCATTTTTCTCTGTGTCTGTGAATAAAATGGTTGCACTCTGTGACTCCTGTCCTGAATCTGTCTCTCCCCGCAGTCTGCAGACAAGGAGCGAGCGCTGGAGGAAACAAAGAGCTACACCACACAGTCTCTGGCCAGTGTCGCCTACCTCATCAACACGCTGGCCAACAATGTGCTGCAGATGCTGGACATCCAGGCCTCGCAGCTCCGCCGCATGGAGAGCTCCGTCAACCACATTTCACAGGTCTGGTGACCTTTTTATGCTCTCATTTTGTCTGAGAGGATTAAACAGATGAGAAGACTCCTAAATATTAGTCACTTTGTATGTGTGAGCATGTGTAATGGGAAAAAAAATCATCACACATCCTCACACTGCCTTTGTTATCCCAGCCAGGCACCCAGAGCCACACTGATAATTTAAAATTGTAAGCATGCTCTAAAATATGAAGTCTGCCATCAGGGATGCATGCAGGCATGTGCATATACAGGGACATCGGTACATGCAATGCATAGAATCATACACAACCGTGAGAGAGCTCCTGGGTAAAAGCACAGAACATGCAATCGTGTACGCATGCATTTATGTTCAGCACTCTCTGGACGCTGAAGCCAAGTGCAACGGCCCAGAATTGATCTCCGAAGGAGTTTGTACTTACAAAAGGGGAGGGAAAAATCCAGAGCATTCAGCAGTAACAAACTGCAAAGAGGTAACATTAGAGGTAAAAAAAAAATCTACACACACTAGACTGAATACAGGCTTTGATTTGTAATATTTTTAGGGTTCAGGGCTGAAGCAGATAGTATTTTGCTCACAGAGGTTAAGTAAGCATTTTTCATAATAGTGTATACAATGAAAATGTAGACACAATGGTTATGTGAATAGTGTTCCTGGCGAGAGAGAGTGTGCTGCTCTTCTTTGCTTTTCAGAGTTTTATAATGAGTTTTCAGCTCTGTCTGAATACATCTTTAAACGGCTTTTGTTTGACTCTTTGAGCATGAGAACATGTTTTCCAGCAGCAGCAGCAGGGAGCTGTTTTCAGAGGAGCGTTAAAAGGCAACTGTGCGCTCTTCGGCTCTGTGGTTTGAAGTGAGAAGCACTTCTAACTTTTAAATGTTAATGGGTAATGTTAGAAGGGGAGATTTCTAAGCAGGTTAATGTGCCATGCAAACATAACTCTGTATACCATCACCATCAAATCCAGGAAGAGTCCCCTGGAGGGATTCTCTGAATCTTATTTACATGACTTACAGTAATATCAGATCGCTTGTAAATCAACACTAATCACTTTTACCTAAATGCTAACTGTGGGAGGACAAAGAAAACACAGCTCTAATTTTGCTTTTGTCGGCTGGTTGGGTGAATAAAACCACCTGCAAGCGTGATTGCACTCAGCAGTGGAGTGAAAGTGTGAGGCACTGCCAGGGACCCGATCAGGCTTACACAACACTCTGCACCCACACATCTCACACTGCAGCTGCGTCCAACTTCTTGCTATTCCTAGAAAAACTCAGTAAGCCGACACGTCGCTCATTGCACTCTATTGAGAAAAGAGCTATTTTGATTCACCAAATGTTTAAATCCTTAACAGACTCTTTACAGAGCAACTGTGTGCTTTGAGGAATAATCGTCGTTTTCAGCGGTACAGGGGGTCCATTCTCCTCCTCAGTCCTCCGAATAATTAGTATAATCAGAATATTCTGCAAGCAGAAATAATGAGATGCTTCTGTCCCTGTTATATTGGACCAGGCTGTGGTCGCACGTCATAATTGTCGCTTTCTGTTCTGTGAGACACAGTTACATCTGTCATATAGGCGACTGCTTCGCGCAGCAACGGCTCACTCTGAGACAATCTTTTAAAGTCTGTTTTGCATTTGTGTGCAGCCGACAGAGTAGCCATGGAAGGTGAGACAGAAATGTCCAGCCGCAGTCCGGATGCTCTGTCCTTGAGGGGCGTGGGAGTCTGCACCTAAAACAATCAAGTAGTGTTTTACTGATTTCTTGTATAATTTTACTGACCTTTGTAAAATCAAGCTACTGCTTTATATACTGTCGTGTAGCTTAATCTGTCATAGTACAGCATCATTTATTAGAATGTGACATTGCCCAAGAAGAGACATCTGCAGACTGAGAATCCCAGATGTGCATAAAAACAGAAGAGCTATTATCGTAACTTCACTGTTTTCAAGTGACTCACAAAACTGTCAGAAAAATGTCAGATGTAGATCAACCTGGTTTCTGAGGCATAAGCTGCAAATTAAAAAATAAAGAGTATATTATTTTGCCCCAAATCCTCAAAGTTTACAAGAAATCCTGTTTTTGTCATAAGCGAGCCGTGTGGTGAGCTGAGCGGACCCAAACGCAGAACTCTTTGGACCAACTGAACTTAAGAGCGCCGTTTATTGATAAATAATCCAAAAACACAAAACTGAGGAGGTAACAGGAACATGACTCACATCACTATGAGAGAGGACGCAACAGAGAACAGAGGGAAAGGCAGACAAGAAATACACTAGGAATAACAGGAAACAGCTGGGGAGAACAGGTGGACCAAATCATACTAATAGCACACAGGAAGCAAAACTAGACGCAACACACAGGGAACACAGGATTGTCAAAATAAAACAGGAAACACCTAACAGGGAGCACGCAGACTAAACACACACACAGGAAAAACGGGGGCCAAGGCACAGAAACAACAGGACAACAATTACAACACCAGAACTAAGATGAAATAAGAACCAAACCAGGAAAATAACAAAACCCAGAGAAAACAGAACTAAACAAAAGGAAAATCACAATCAAAGAGTAAACAAAGCATAACCAAAACACTAAACCCTGGGCTATAAGCCCAGGATCATGACAGTTTTAAAATAGTGGTATATGAAACAGACAGCTTTAGCGTTTTTCTTTATGTTGTTGTGTTGTTGCTTAACACAAACAAGAGCACTTTGCTTCAGCTTTTTTAACAGGTGTGTTGATCAGACTAAGGCTTTCCACCTTCCAAAACTTTGGCAGCAGTTACAGTAACAAGTGCTGCTGCTGTCAAAGCTAGAGATTCATTTTAACACTTCCTTTCTTCTCCCCCTCTCTCTCTCTCTCTCTCTCTCTCTCTCTCTCTCTCTCTCTCTCTCTCGCTCTCTGTTTGTGTGTGTGAGAGAGAGATGCTATAAATGCTATGTGAGCATTAACTTGACTGTTATACCGTTTGTTGAGAAAAGCAGAGGCTGCTCGGGCTGAACCCTGTAAACACTCTGAACTCTGTTTCTGTTTGTTTCTCTTACTCGCTGCTCAAATAGTGGCATCCACTGGTCAGGCTGCAGCTGTTTAAAACAATAAGAATTATCATTGCTTGTGAAACACTTTGCAGTCTTCTTTTGGCCACAAAAGCATCTGCCAGGCTGTGAACACTGGTTTATAAAATGATAATAGTGACGATGATCTCCACAGTTTTTCAAAATCCACACCAACATCTTTGACTGTCTTGTTTTGACAGTCCATCTCAAACAGAGAGTCGTTCCATTTACAGCAAGAAAAAAATATCAATAAATCTCCTATCTGAAAAAATTTCTCTGGTTATGCACTACTTTAGTTTGCAGTTAATACTTGTCCTGACTCCAGACTGGAAGAATGTCTATGTTAAGATGCAGTTCTCAAAAATATCTACATAGTGTGAAATGTTTTGACTTTTGTAATGTTAGTGAGCAAATAAAATAAAGACACTGCTACTCACTCTTGGAAGAGTGTGATTAATGAATCACTAGGACAACAAAACACAATTAATGTTTCAAGTAACAATTTGAACATAAATGGTACATCCAGCACAGAAGTGATTTAGAGCACGATCACTGTGGTTCATTTATCATACACACAGAATGTGCACAGCTTTCTGTTGCAGAATAAAAGCAAAACATGACTTTGTACTTGGTGGAGAAATTCTTGTTGGCAACACAGCAGCAAGACTTTTCTTGCAGTTGGTCACCAGTTTTGGAGTTTGGCAACTCGAGGCTTCGATTTCTTCCACAGATTTTCTAGGACTGAGGTCAGGAGACTAGCTAGGCCACTCCATGACCTTAATGTGCTTCTTCTTTAACCTCTTCTTTGTTGCCTTGTCGGTATGTTTTGAGTCATTGTCATGCTGGAAGACCCGTCCATGACCCATCTTCGGTGTTCTGGCTGAGAGAGGTTTACTGTCCATTGGCCTTCAATGCGGTGAGGTCGTCCTGTACCCTTAGCAGAAAAACAGCCACAAAGCATAATGTTTCCACCTCTGTGCTTGACTGTAGGGATGGTGTTCTTTGGGTCATACTCAGTATATCTCTTCCTCCAAACAATGCGGGTCGAGTTGATGCCAGAGAGGTTGATTTTGGTTTCATCTGACCACAGCACTTTCTCCTTGGTCTTCTCTTACTCGTTTAGATGTTCACTGGCACTGACAGCGATTGATGATTATTTTTAATTTCATTGCACCAACACTTGTCACCTTTTCACCAATGTTGCTGCTGATGGTCCTGTAGCCCATTCCAGTCTTCTGCAGGTCTATAACCTTGTCTGTGACATCCTTTAACAGCTCTTTGGTCTTGCCTGTAATGATGGAGAGGTTGGAATAAAAGAAATTGATTCTGTGGACAGGTGTGCTCTCAACACAGAAGTTGAGATCAGGAGCAGCTGTAATTAATTAATTGATTGATTGACTGTAATCTGTGTGCCACATGGACACACAGCCAGTCTGTGGGAGCCAGAATTCTGTCTGGGGGTGTAGGAGAGCAAATACTTATTTCTCTCAATGACATCCAAATCTATTTATAATTTAAATATAATGTCTGGATTTTTGGTTGATATTCTGTCTCTCGCCATTAAAAAGAAATCGCCAAAAAGGTTGGACTTTATTTAGTTTTTTTGTAAGTGTGCAAACTTACAAATTCAGCAGGGGATCAATAATTATTCCCCTCACTGTCTCAGCAAGGGAAAATTCTAAATTAAGTTTGAATGCAGTTTTTTAAGAATGCCTCTTGTAGGTTATTTTGCATGTATCAACATCTTAAGTAAACCAGAAACAGCAGAGAAACACCAAATACCTGCAGTGCTAAAACCCCTACCATCAGCCTCAGCTCAACTTTGTGTTTTCTGTTAATGTGTTCATGTTAGCGCTACTTTCTTAAGCTGCATCCACACAGGAAGCGATTCAGTCACAATCTTCTTTTGGGTTAGGACACGTTAGAATCAGTTTGTTTTTTATTGCACTTTCTCCCTCTTTCTCCTTCCAGACCGTTGACATTCACAAAGAGAAGGTAGCGAGGAGGGAGATCGGCATCCTGACCACCAACAAAAACACATCTCGCGCTCATAAAATTGTAGCTCCAGCCAATCCAGAAAGGCCGGTGCGCTACATCAGGAAGCCCATCGACTACAGTGTGCTGGATGACATTGGACATGGAGTTAAGGTAGGTAGAACAATGAGGGGAAAATAATGATGATTGTAGTAACATAGTCATTTATACACACTCCCATATTCACATATTTAAACTTGTTTACTTAGATTCTCATCCATGTAGCTGAGTGTGTGCAACATATATAGCTTTTCTATTTGACTTCACTTTTGCTGGCAGTGAAGTCCACATACCAAAGTTGTTGTTTTTGTTTTTGCTGTTAACATGTAAGCATTCGTAATGAATATCTCTGCCAGGTTCAGCATATGGTGTAAACAGAAATATATTTATTCCTTTAATAAGAAATATATCTAAAAAAAAGAGTATTATTTCACTTCAAAAAAAATCTTTTTGTGCATGTATAACAGTGATAAAAGTCATTGTTTTTCACTACATCTGTAGAGTGCACACTTGCAAATAAAAAGCTTTTATGTAGGATAGTTAGCATTAATTATCTAGGCATCATGCTTTTACAATTATTTCTTTAAGTGCACTCCTCTTCATCACCGTCTTTTTCTGTCTGCCTTTATTTCAGCTCTTCTTTATCTGTATTTCTGCCCTGTGTTTCTAATGGCTGGTGGTATTTGCATGACACTGTTGCACTGTAACTAACCTCTACACTACTCTCTTCTCTTCTCTCTTCCATTTGCTGTCTTTGGCATGTTAAGTGGTTGTTGAGGTTCAAGGTAAGGAACACAAAACACCTACACGGATTACAATGAAAATGCTTGTGTAACAAAAGAAGGAAAATATCACTACAAAGGCAACAAGAACTGCAGTGACGAACAAAGAAAGTGAGCTCTTCTGAGTTGCTTACCCTGCTGTTACAGCAATGTTCAACAAAACAACCACGAAATGTACCAGACTTCACAGGTTGCTGCTATCAACCTATCTTTTATACCTCTGCAACTTAACAAGCAAGGCCTTTCCAGCACCGGCAGCTTTGTACTGATTTTCACCTAATCATAAAAATTGCTTTTGAATACTTAATAACTTGTTATGAAAAAAACAATCACAGCAGACATGTCAATGATTTTATATATGATGATAAAGAAACATGTTCCAACATTTTTGAACGAGTCCGGAAAGGCTAAAAAGGACTTAAAGGATCTGCTGCTAATGTCATAATGCCCGATGTCAGAGGAAACCTTCAGAGGTGCCATCTAGGCCTTGATGGTTCAAAGCTCTTTTAGCAGTGGCCCATCAGAATGGGGTGAGCTAGACAAGAGTGATCAGAGTGTTTTGGCCTCCCCAGTGTTATATGGGCTTTTTGAAAGTGCTAAGCATTAACATTGTGTTTGTTCTCACAGGTGAACGGTCAGCAGAACATGAAACTAGAAGGGGGTCTGTCTCGGTCCAACCCTCCCACCCAAAAGCCACCTAGCCCTCCAAGGGCAGGCAAGGGCATCTTAGGGTATGTACTCAGCTTGACAGCAACACTCCAACATGTGTATCTTCTCTCCCTGTCTAGTATTCACCTTAACTCATCATTTGTGCTTTCATGGTTTTATATAAGTGAATTTACTGTGTATTTCTTGGAACTGCTTTTCTTTAATAGAGTTGACTTTTTTTTTTTTTTGCCCTGAATGTGGGAGTAATGAGGCCTGCATGGTATACAAACCCAAAAAAAAGTTGGGACACTATATAAATGGTAAACAGAAACAGAATGCAATGATTTGCAAGTATCATAACCTCATATTTTATTCACAATAGATCACAGAAAACACATCAAATGTTTAAACTGAGACATTGTACTCTTTTGTGTAAAATATTAGTTAATTTTAAACAGGTCTCAAAAAAGAGAGCATGTTTGCCACTGTGTAGCATCCCCTCTTCTTTTAACAACAGTTCTTAAACATCTGGGAACTGAGGAGAGCAGATGCTGGATTTTTGGGAGGGGAATGTTGTCCTATTATCTGACAGAGGATCCTAGCTGCTAAACAGACCTGAGTCTTAGTTATATTTTTTGTTTTATAATGCACCGAATGTTTTCAGTTAATGAAAGGGTGGACTGCAGGCAGGCTAATTCAGCACAACTCAGACTCAAACAAGCCATGCTGTTGTAATAGGTGAAATATACTGTTCAGCACTGTCTTGCTGAAACACGGAAGGTATCATCTGGATAGGAGCATATGTTGCTCTATAACCTGTATAAACCTTTCAGCATTGATGGTGCCTTTCCATGCTTCTGCTCCTCTGTAGTCCAGAAGATGGGCGTCCATATTTTCCACAAAGAATTTCAAATTGTCTGATCACAGAACAGTTTTCCAATTTGCCTCAGTCCATTTTAAATGAGCTTTGGCCCGGAGAAGATGACGGCGTTTGGATCATGTTCACATATATGGCTTCTTCTTTGCATGATGGATCTTTAACCTGCATTTGTGGATGGCATGGAGAGCTGTGATCACAGACTGATTTTTGGAAGTGTTACTGAGTGCATGCAGGGATTTCCATGTCAAATATGTGCCTGTTTTTAATGCAGTGCTGCCTGAGGGCCCAACGATCATGGCCATCCAATATTGATTGTAGGCCTCGTTCCTTGCGTACAGAGATTTCTTCAGACTCTCTGTAGATGTTGAGATATTCAAAGTCAAACTACTCAAAGAGAAACTCTGCCTCTCTAAGATGCTCTTTTTTTCCCCAGTCATGTCACTAACCTGCTGCCAATTAGTTGCAAAATGTTACTACCACTTACTTTCCCAATCTTTTGTTGCACCTGTCCCAACATTTTAAGACATATTCTTGCATCAAATTTAAAATGATTCTATGTTTTTTATGAAATAGTAGAATCTTAGTTTTTCTGTGTTCTATTGTGAATAAAATATGTGTTTATGAGATTTACAAATTATTGCATTCTGATTATATGTGCACTTCAGACAGCATCTCAACTTCTTTGGAACTGAGTTTGTGCAACTTTGCTGTAAGTCTAAATGGTCTGAGAAGATAAATCTGCTCTCACAGATGCATGTGGTGGTCTCTGCACTGACTTTGAAATAAGTCGTGTGTGTTTGTCTCTTGTGGAGCGTCCTGCGGCAAGCTTATTACAGATTTGACCCGGCAGAAAGGAAACACACACACACACACACACAGTAAATGCAGTGCTCAGAGGAATAACGTCATACGTTGTGAAAGCTTGTTGTGTTCTCTCCCCTCAAACATCTAGGTCACCCAGCTGTATCCCTCCTTCCTTCTCCCTCCATCATCATTTCACTCCTCTCTCTCTCTCTCTCTCTCTCTCTCTCTCTCTCTCTCTCGCTCTTACTTTCTCAGTCCTTAATTATTCTCTTTGTCTTACTTTCCTTGAGTCCATCTTTCTCAAGCAAATAATGGTGGGTTTTATTGTTAGTTTAAAAGAATTTTGTAACATTTTGAGAAAGAGATTGATACCACATATGTCTGTATGTATCTGACATTGTGAGCCAGTATATATATGACCAGTAGGCTGTGGGCCCATTATTAGACTATATATTCAACCTTTTGTGAAATTGTTGAAGGTGCTGAATTGATGATGAAGAAACCTCAGAGTTGTTATGCAGTTATAAGAAGTGTCTTTTTTGCTGTTGGCATTAAAGACAATGATGTATTCAGTCACACTAAATCTGATTGTGTGATGGTGATGCTGTAACTCTCACAGTGGTGGTATTGTTGATGCAGACTGGCCCAATGTTGGGTCAAGTGTTTTAAATGAGCTTAATGTCTTTCATTACCTGTACATTTTTTAATATTTAATTTTCTTATCATCTCAGGAGAGGAAACAACCAAGCAGAGCCACCTGTGATCAGTTTACAAGCAGACAACCGCTTTGCTTTTATTTTGAAGGTTCAGACCACCCCTCCCATTTTGTGTTTCATACCTTGCTTTCTGCCCAGTTGGCCATTTTGGCGGTCCTCAATATCAATCCACTTCTTCCTTAGAATGTATTTTTACAAATTTGTCCAAGTCATGTACACTTTGTTTTCATGGGGCACACATTTAAGCACATATACCATAGACAGTATGAAACACGATGTCACATATTGGTTTTGGACTGCATTTTGAGGCTTTGGCCTCCGCCATGTTGGTATTTCTGAGCCCAAAATTCTAGCATTTGAATGAAAGGATGTGTGTCATGAGTATTTAATAAAATAGGCATAGCTACCATGAGATTAACATAAGCGTCTTCCCCGTCACCATCTTAGTGCTTTGAAACTAGACAATGAGGGGTGGCTGTGACTGTGAAACCACACACTCACTGGTTAAGTCCTTAGCCAATGAGCATATCCTGGATAATTCTGTCTGTACCACTTGGTAACCAATATTATTATTCAGATATTTCCATTAAAAGGCTTCAGCAAGGCACCAAGAGCACGGACGCAGCCAAGAGGTCCAGGTCAGTGGCTCCAGTTAGCAGAGCTGAGGCCCAACAGACATTGATTGGCTCATTTTTAAAAATATTTTTGTTCTTAGTGGTGGTGCATTGCCTCATTATAATATTGATTAGAATACTTTGTTTATGCGTGTGCAGTAAGTACGCTAACAGGTGGTCTCATTCAGTCTGTCTTGTGGGCTGCGTTGCTTCCTATTTCCTGTAACCTGCTGATCAGCCACCTGTTGCACTGTGTTGAACAGCTCAGCCGGATTGTTTCCCTGCTGAAAGGGCCCTGAACAATAACGAGCCAAAGATCATCACAAGACTACAAACAACCCATAATGCAACACAGTGTCAAAATCTGCATTCCACTACTTCTGTCTAATTCCACAAACAGAACTATAGTAATGAATACATAACTTTATAATTCTCGGATATTTATTCATACCTAATGTTCAGAAGTCTGTAATTTGGGCCAGTGTGATAAAAAAAATAGATGAGAAAATGAGGAAGTGTTTGCGTTCCTAAGAATGAGGGAGCAGAAGCAGCTCAGCAGTTGGTTGGAACTGAGCTCTGGTTCACAAGCCAAGTGCGTCTGTCCACACACACACACACACACACACACGCATGCAGAGACGAGGAACAAATACACAGCAGTGAGCTGGCGTAAAGCTGTAATCAACAGGCCTTCTGACAGCACATACTCACACTCACGTAAACAACAACCCAGAAGATTATTGAGAGACAATTTCCACCTTCTATGTTTGTTCTGTTCTTGTCTTCAGCACCATTCGCACTGGAGCAACACTGAGGGTTGGATTTTAAATTTGGTGAAATAACAGAATCTTTGTTAGAGACTAGAATGAACTTCTGGTAGGAAACTCAAGTAGAAAGATAAAAATTGCAAAGAAATTAATCTGCTTCAAAATTCTAGGACCCTTCTTTCATACAGTGATAGCTGCTTGCACATTAGATTACTCATAAGTTGCTGAACTATAGGAGCGGGGATGTGTTAACTAGATGAACGGTGCGTCTGGTTTGTGTTCAGTACCTGCCATTTTTAGTGCTGATTCATGAGCGTATCAAACTGACTGCTCCATGGCTTCACTCTTTGGTCTGTTTTTTCTTTTATTCTCAGTTGGTGTTCATTTGTCTTTATTCTCCACAGTTCTGTGACACTGGAGGACTCTTATTTCTCTAAAAATAAACACTGGCCTTTTAACATGACCTTTACCGATTTATTCTTTTTATCCCACAGCAGGAAGGAGGCAGAAATCTAGCTTTGGTGCAAAAATAATGATTAATTGTATATCAGTGCCAATGTACTTAAAGTGTGCTCATGGCTATTTAATGTGACTTTAAGGAGAGATCTTTTGTCACCAGAAACAAGTTTGTCTCCCAGTAACCCTTTCTTTACCCTTACGTTTTGCATGTACAGGAAGAACTCCCCCTACAGGACACTGGAGCCTGTACGTCCCCCAGTTGTACCCAATGATTATGTCTCCAGCCCGAGCAGAAACAATATGGCAGGCGGACAGCTTCCAAGTCCAGCCCGCACTGCTACCCTCAACCATCGACCCCGAACATACAGGTAGTTGGGTCAGCGAGTAAACATGAGCTTCCAGAACGGGATTTCAGAGCTTCTTCCTTTCCTCTCTGAAAATTCTTTTGCTCTTTTTTTTTTTTTACTATCTCTGAATTTTCAAAAATGTAGATACATCTGATTTTGGGACTTCAGATTTTAAAATGCTTGAAATCACTGCTGCTGTGAGTTTTGTTCAGACATATTTCCCACAGCAGCCTGATGGATTTGTTGAAGACAAAGTTTTGATAAGCTTAAGAAGCTAAAGAAGTGATTGTTTTCGGACTCATCCTCATGCTCTCTTTGCATCCTTTCTCACCATGTTGTAGTCCATTCTTGGTATTTCCTGCTGATCTAATTGGCTTGCATGGCGACTAAACATGAGCAAATTTTGGATCTGCTGGGGGCCCATTTTTCAGACATTCCCATGGAAACTGGTAACTTCATTACCAAAATAGGAGACCATGAGAGCTATTTCAGTAATGCACAGCCACAAAATGAATATTGTGGCAATAAGGTCTTAATCAGCTCAGCATTTTGTCTTTCTGCTAAGTTCACATAACAGACTTCTGGCTGTAGCTTTGTCTTTAACATTTGGCTTAAATCTGAATCTCTC